>JAFVLL020005181.1:7500-19107 GCA_021397915.2 Tor tambroides | reverse complement strand
ATATATAGTATTCTGTTTAACCTAATTTTATAATTTAAAATAATTACATTATTATAAAATAATATATTTTTTTAATAATTTAAAAAAATATATTATAATTTTAATTAAAATTACAATGAGTTTTACCAGGTAGTAGTGGGTGTTTCATATTGTACATAAAAATATAAAAACAAAACACAAAAAAAATCAAACTATTAATTAAAACTGTAATAATTTCTTAGTAATGCAAAAAGGAATAATAAAATGTGTAAATTGTCGTGTAAAAACTGTTGTTAATCAAATGCAATAATTTACACAAGAATGGTTTTAGCAACAATTTACACATTTCATGTATGTCACACCATTCTTTTGTTTTTAGCACATTTTTGTAAGAATGCTTACATATTCACATTAAATATGCTAATTTTCACAAACATTTTACACATCCGTTCTGCTTGTGTTTCATGGAGTTTCATGAGCAAATGATCATAATCTTTGGAATCCAGAAGAAAAACAATAATTTGGCTTGTGAGGTAAACCTTGCATCAGTGTGTGAGTGTGCATCAGAAGTGTTTGGTGTGTCTCTCAGATTCAGCACACGGACGACATGGAGAACGAGATCGATGAGCTTCTGCAGGAGTTTGAGGAGAAGAGCCACCGGCCGTTCCTTCACACCGTCTGCTTCTACTGACCGCGCAGAAGCTGACGCCACACGCACATCCAGCGTTTCTCTCTCGCTCTGTTTACCGCAACACAGACCTCAGACGGGAGGACGGTCCGCTAACCCCGAGGGCTTGGCTTCGATGACTCTGAGCGCTGTAAATGGAACTGAAGGAACATCGCGAGAGAACCAAGCGGTTCTAGAGTAAACCTGGCGCTGTCGGAGCGTTTCGGACCTGCGACAAACCCGTTAGCGATTAAACCCTAACGAGTCTGTTCCAGCTGGACACTGACTATATCTGATCACGTGTAATGTTTCGTAACTCTTTTGGTTTTCTCATGAATTTATTTCAGCGTTATTTAAGGATGGGATTTGATACCTGTTGAGCATATTGTTTTGTTTTCCTTTGATTTTGTAAATGAAAAGATGATTCTATAATTGTACCTGAAGCAGCCCAGAGTGCCTGAAATTATTCTTGTAAATATTGCGCTATAAATGAATGAACGAATGAATAAAGCGTCGATGAATCTCAGTGAACGTTTGTTTTTCTGTATTAAATAGCATGGCAGTGTCAGATTTACTACGTAATTATACACCAGCAGCGTTGGGAAGGTTACTTTGGAAAAGTAATTAAGTTACTCCATTTAAAATGTAATAAGTAGTGTAACTTTCAATTAATTTATGTAACTAGTTACATTTGATTACATATTCTCAGTAACTGTAACAGATGAGTTACATTAATTTTGTAATTAAATTACGTAATTCCGTTACATGTAACTAGTTACTTCTGTATATTACTTTAAATAAATAATAAATGCTCGTTCAGACCAAGAACGGTAATGTCTGAATAGCAAACTATAACCATAACAACACAATATTGCTGGAATGATCTTCAAAACGATTTTTCAAAGTCATGAACGATAAAAACATTGACAGCCAATCAGAATATACTGTCGCTTATGGAACGTTGTCGTGCGCGCTATTATAGTAATTATCATTACAGTTATCTCTATAATAATAGTTATTGGTGTAAACTGCGCTTTACATTACGAAAATTGACCATGGTTTTATTGTAGTAAAAGTGTAGTAGGGGAGACCGGGGGCAATTGTAACACTCAATTCAATCATTTCACCTCAGCAGAATTTTTTTAACAAAATACTGATTTTGTGGTATGAAAATTAATTTTTTGGATGTACAGTATTTTTCTGCTGCTGTCTAAAGTTTAGATGAGCGCAAATTTAAACTACATACATTTTATCTCTAGGTTATTGATAGAAAATTAACATGAACGCCCTATGCTAATATAGGTGTGGCTAGCTAGCTAGCATATGAGATTTTATCATGGCTGCATCGGGGGCAATTGTAACACTGTTACAGTTAACACTTACTATTAACACTGTTACTATTAACACTATTAACACTGTTACAGTTAACACTGTTACCATTAACACTATTACAGTTAACACTATTACAATTAACACTTACTATTAACACTGTTACAGTTAACACTATTACAATTAACACTGTTACAGTTAACACTATTACAGTTAACACTGTTACTATTAACACTATTAACACTGTTACAGTTAACACTGTTACTATTAACACTATTAACACTGTTACAGTTAACACTGTTACTATTAACACTTACTGTTAACACTGTTACTATTAACACTTACAGTTAACACTTACAATTAACTGTTACTATTAACACTGTTACAGTTAACACTGTTACTATTAACTGTTACAGTTAACACTGTTACAATTAACTTACTATTAACACTGTTACAGTTAACACTGTTACAATTAACTGTTACAGTTAACACTGTTACAATTAACTTACTGTTAACACTTACTATTAACACTGTTACAGTTAACACTGTTACAATTAACTTACTGTTAACACTTACTATTAACACTGTTACAGTTAACACTGTTACTATTAACACTGTTCCTGTTAACACTGTTACTATTGCCCCTTAGCCACAGGGTCCAGTGTAAACCTTGTTTTTCTGCATTGGCTACTTTTCTGTTAGAAAATAAACATTTTAAATGTAAAACTATATTTAAAACGATTAGTGTTGCTTTTAAATCTTTTTTTAAAATAAAATGACTATTATCTCCACATGATCTCATTGAGTTCTTCTGTTAATGTTTATCTTGTACCATTTCATTAAAGACTGTTCTTGACTCATCAGCTAAATAATGTATTTGAGTAAAATATATTTAAATAATTAAAATCTAGTTACCTCTACAATAGTTGCAGTCTTCTGCAAAAAATATAGACTTTTGCTTTTTGAATGATGCCTGACATTTAAGCGAATTTGAACCATTTAACCATATATATATATATATATATATATATATATATATATATAATTAGATATAACATATATAATATTAGATACTACAGCAAAGTTCATTTTTATTTGAGATACAGTGGTTTAACATGACTTATTTTTTCAGTGTTACAACTGCCCCCAAACACTGTTACAATTGCCCCCACCAAGGGGATAACACTCTGAATTCTTGCATTTCATTTAATATTATAGTCTTGTCCTTATTAGTGAAAATATATCAGTTGCATTATTAATTAGCACACCTATATCTGTTTCTTGTATCAAAAGATGACTAGTGTATTTCAAGTAGTCTGTGAGTTATGAAGGAAGATGTAAAAAATGTTACAATTGCCCCCAGTCTCCCCTAAACATGTTTTTTTTGGCGCATTGATTAATATTTGTAAACTATATGGTTAGTGTAGCAAAACCATGGCTAATTTGTGGTTACCATGGTAACTATAGTAGTATAGTTTTTTTGTTGTTGTAAAACCATGGTTAGTTTTCACAAGGATGTAACCACATGAAAAAATACTATAGTAATTAGTAAATACTGTAGTGTTTTTGAACAAGTACTATAGTAAAGTACTTGAATTAATTTGTAGTGGTAATTCTATAGTTGCTGTGCTAATATAACAACTAAATTACCCGAGTTTTCTGCAACTATAGAGTATATTATACTACAATACACTACAGTTTACTGTAGTAAAAACTAAAGTATACTACAGTATTTATTGCAGTTTATCAGTTCACTATAGTTAATACTACAGTATGCTGTAGCATTCATTAACAAACTGTTGTAATACACTTTACTATAGTATGGTTCAAAAACACTATAGTATTATTTGCTATAAATTACTATAGTATTTTTTCATGTGGGGGAGTCCACAATAATAGCGAACTACAGTGATTACCAGAAGATATCGTTCGAAACAATTTCAGAAACGATTTTGTTTCCAGCCCAATAGTGCCAACCAATCAGAATCCACCCGCCTTTAAAGAGCTCGAGCATTTAAAGCGGCAGACGACAAAACCGCAGCGCGCGCTGTTTAGAATAAACAGAACCTTATCCGCTTGTGTGAACGCTAATCCGAACTGTCAAAAAACCGTTGCAGTATAACGGTACATTTTTAAAAAAAGAAAAGAAAAAAAGGAAAAAATGTGCAACATTCATGTGCAAAAGCCGGGATGTAAAGCATGGTATTACCATGGTATTTTCGCACGCGTTCCGCTTGCGTCTGATATTCCAGATGAGCGTGACGCAGGAGCTCCTCATTAAACTAATGGACTGATCTGAGATCTGATATACTCCAGATCACTTACAGATCCGATCCGAACGCGTCTGTTTCTCTGCTGAGCGACGCGTCGACGCTCCGCGACACAAGCGAGGAACGCGCGCGAGCCGCAGGTGAGGCATCTGATGCTCGGAGGAAGATGAGGCTCATCTCTGGGTTTGTGTGAGGAAGATGATGCGATGAAGATGATGTTTATGGTGTCTGGAGCGGTTCTGGTGCTGGTAAGAAGATCTGTGTGAGGATTGATTCTGCTGAGGAATTACGTAACTCTCTCTCTCTCTCTCTGGCACTGACTGCAGCTGAACTTTGTCGCTAATTAAGTGTGGTTTTCTGTGGGGAGGCATGCGGTGTTGAGCGCTGATCGCTGGGAAATGGCAGTAGTTGTGCTGTTTTCCAGGCCATCGTGTGTATGTCCGATATGAACGCGCTGCTGGACCGATTTCACAACTTCATCCTACCGCGCATGCGCGGACCGGAGCGCGTGTGCCACTGCACCTGCGGCAGGTAAGACGCGCTTCACTCCTATTCACTTATCTGTAAACACCAGCGGTAGCCTAACGAATTTCCGATTGGTTGACAACTTTCTGAAGTGTTATTGTAGGTAACTGCCCAGCTAATAGTTTTTGGTTCGCAGAACGTTACTTTTTATGGTTTGTTTTTGGTTAGCCAGGAAAGTTTTCTTAACGTTCCCAGAACGTTAGTTTTTGTTTGTAGAACGTTCCCAGAATGTTATTCTAACGTTCCCTTAATGTTAGTTTTTGGTTCCCAGAGGATTAGTTTTTGGTTTGTAGAATGTTTTTCTAACTTTAATATAACGTTCCCATAACGTTAGTTTTTGGCTCCCAGAACGTTAGTTTTTGTTTGTAGAACGTTCCCATAATCCTATTCCAACGTTCCCATAACGTTCGGGGGGGTGTTTTTTTGTTTGTAGAATGTTCCCATAATGTTATTCTAACGTTCCCATAACGTTAGTTTTTAGTTCCCAGGTTAGTTTTTGGTTTGTAGAACATTATTCTAATGTTAATATAACGTTCCCGTAACGTTAGTTCTTGGTTCCCAGAACGTTAGTTTTTGTTTGTAGAACGTTCCCGTAATGTTATTCTAACGTTTCCATAATGTTAGTTTTTAGTTCCCAGAAGGTTAGTTTTTGGTTTGTAGAACATTATTCTAATGTTAATATAACGTTCCCATAACGTTAGTTCTTGGTTCCCAGAACGTTAGTTTTTGTTTGTAGAACGTTCCCGTAATGTTATTCTAACGTTTCCATAATGTTAGTTTTTAGTTCCCAGAAGGTTAGTTTTTGGTTTGTAGAACATTATTCTAATGTTAATATAACGTTCCCATAACGTTAGTTCTTGGTTCCCAGAACATTAGTTTTTTGTTTGTAGAACGTTCCCGTAATGTCAAGTCGAGTCACCTTTATTTATATAGCGCTTTTAACAATACAGATTGTGTCAAAGCACTTAACAGTATCAAATTGGAGGATAGAGTGTCAGTAATGTATAATAATAAGATTAAACACTCAATTTTCAGTTAAAGGCATTTCATTATTGAATTCAGAGATGTCATTGTCCAGCTCAGTTTAGTTTAAATAGTATCTGTGAAATCAAATTGACGATAATAGCTAGAAATTAAGTGTCCCCAACTGAGCAAGCCAGAGGCGACAGCGGCAAGGAACCAAAACTCCCTCTGTGACATGTTATTCTAATGTTCCCATAACGTTAGATTTTGGCTCCCAGAATGTTAGTTTTTGTTTGTAGAACATTCCCGTAACGTTATTCTAACGTTCCCAAACATTAGTTCTTGGTTCCCAGAAGGTTAGTTTTTGGTTTGTAGAACGTTATTCTAATGTTAATATAACGTTCCCATAACGTTAGTTCTTGGTTCCCAGAACATTAGTTTTTGTTTGTAGAACATTCCCGTAACGTTATTCTAACGTTCCCATAATGTTATTCTAACGTTTCCAGAACATTAGTTTTTGTTTTGTAGAACGTCCCCGTAATGTTATTCTAATGTTCCCGTAACGTTATTCTAACGTTCCCATAATGCTAATCTAACGTTCCCATAATGTTAGGTTTTTTTTTTTGTTTTGTTTGTAGAACGTTCCCCTAATGTTATTCTAATGTTCCCATAACGTTAGTTTTTGGTTCCTAGAAGGTTAGTTTTTGGTTTGTAGAGCATTATTCTGACGTTAATATAACGTTTCCATAACATTATTATAACATTCCAAGGATGTTAGTTTTTGGTTAGCGTGGAAAGTATTGTTAACAGAAATAAAACGTTAGTTTTTGGTTTGTATAATGTTACTATAACGTTATTTTAATGTTTCCCTAACGTCTTTATCACCATCAGTAATCATTCAGCACACTCACGACTCGGTATAGTACAAGCGGCATGGATTAAATCTATTTAAATGTATGTACATTAAATGTATTTTTGAAATTGAAAATATTCAGCGTTCATATATGAAAATATTTTAAAATGTATTATAAAATATTATGATATTATAGCTATTATAATATATTTCAAAACATAGCCTAGATTTAGATTTTATTCATTATTTATGTTTATTCAAATGTGTCTTATGTTCACGTATGTTATAGACAACTGATAAAAATAAAGTTTTAGTTTTTTCTCCAAATGTGAATGTAATTTCTTGGATTTAAATATATGGAGGGCAAAACATATTTTTAAATGCTTTTGTATTTTTTGGTCTTTTTTGTATATTTTGAGGGTTAAATACATTTAAATTATATGTTTACAAACAGTGTTGGGAAGGTTACTTTGGAAATGTAATCGGTTGCAGATTACAGGTGACCCCGGAGCACAAAAGCAGCAGTTCTGTCCTCAGCGGATGTTCTCTGGCTCCGCAGGCATCATGTGGAGTATGTGATCCCGTACGAGGGCTCCGTGGGCTCCTCGGGGGCCAGCAGCGTGAGCAAGCAGGAGCTGGACCTGGTGCTGGGTCTCCTGATGGGCTTCTGCATCAGCTGGATGCTGCTGTGGCTGGACGCCGCGCTGCGCTTCTGGAGGTCCAGCAGACACTACGGTGAGAAACTGCTCCCTCAGAACACACCCGGGGCTGTCTGGACCAGCAGAAAAACTTCTTAAGAATGCATCATTTTAAGTAATGGAACAAAACTTGGCAGGTGGTTTAAGAGCCTCAAAATACAAGTTTTTTTTCTCTGATGTTTTACTATTATTGTTTTCAGAGATACTCTACTGGTTTTGTAAGTGTAGTGTTTTAGTGGTGCAGGGTGGTTGACAGCATGGACTGTGGTGTTGTCTCCGGTGCAGACGGGGATGTGTGGCGCTGGGTGTGGCGTGTCTGTAACCTGCGGGAGCTGCGCAGACGTCTGCAGACGCGCCGCTGGACAGAGGACGCCGGGAACAACACGCTGCACCACAAACAGAAGCTGTGCCACAACGGCCACCCGAGCCCTCGCCGCCTCTGACCGCTCCCAGAGTGTGTGTGTGTGTGAGAGTGTGAGAGTGTGTGTGTGTGATGGGGTGAGAGTGTGTGAGAGAGTGTGTGTGTGAGTGAGAGTGTGTGTGTGAGTGAGTGTGTGTGAGAGTGTGTGTGTGTGTGAGAGAGAGTGAGTGTGCGTGTGAGAGTGTGTGTGTGTGTGTGCGAGCGTGAGTGTGTGAGAGTGAGTGTGTGTGTGCATGTATGTGTGTGTGAGTGTGCGTGAGAGTGAGAGTGTGTGTGTGTGTGTGTGTGTGAGTGAGTGCGTGTGCGTGTGAGTGTGTGCGCGTGAGAGTGAGTGAATGTGCGTGTGTGTGTGTGAGTGCGTGTGTGTGTGTGAGTGAGTGAGTGCGTGTGTGTGCGCGTGAGAGTGAGTGAATGTGCGTGTGTGTGTGTGAGTGTGTGTGTGTGTGTGTGTGAGCTCTACACTTCACTGGGGGGGGCTGCATCTTTTAGACCACTCTTTGTGTACCGGGTAACAGTGTCTGTTTTAGAAACACGGCATGCTGGGTAATGGGTGTGCTGCTGTCTTCAGTGTTTGTGTGATTAAAGTGGCTGGTTCCTGACTCTCTCATATTCATGGAAACTTCAGTGTGTTTGTGGTCTCAAAACTGTTCAGGGCTGTGTTTCCCAAAAGCATCGTAATCTTAAGAACATCGCAGACCCTTTAAACCCAATGGAGCTACGATCAGCTTACGATGCTTTTGAGAAACACAGCCCTGTTCGTTACGTGACATATTTTGCTTAATGAAGTATATAAGTAATAATTGTTTTACCATTAACCCAATTTCTCCACTGACCACAACAACTTACTTTTTGTTGTAAAAGATCCACATTTAAGATTCTGCTTTGAATCATGCAGTAATTTATAGTAAATACTACAGTGTTTATGAAGCATACTATAGTAAAGTACTTGATTTAATTTGTTGTGGTAATTTTATAGTTGCTGTGGTAGTAATATAAACTAATGACTTTACCCAATACTGACCTAAGCTTTCTACAACTATAGGGTATATTATACTACAATACACTACAGTTTACTGTAGTAAACACTAAAGTATACTACAGTATTTATTACAGTTTATCAGTTCACTATAGTTAATACTACAGTATGCTGTAGCATTCATTAACAAAGTGTTATAATACACTTTACTATAGTATGGTTCAAAAACACTATAAATTACTATAGTATTTTTTGATGTTAAGTTTTAAATGGAGATTTTTGACTTAATACACATATATTAGAAATAAATATATATAATGTTTACACATTTTACAGCTTTCTTATTTTTTACAATTTGAAACAGTTTTTAGGTGTTGAACTTCTGTCTTCAGAATTATAATAATAATAAACAGTGTTTTACCTCTGAATTTACATTTATGTATTTTAAATTTAGCTTGAAATGTAGTATAAATCAAATTTCTTATGGTAATATGTCATAAGTGGAAAAACACCAATAAAAAACATTTTGTTTGAAACCTGGGCATGATGTGAACTTTGATAAATGAGCAGAAATGTGATAAATCAGTATTATATCATGAAATCTGTTGCAAGATTTACAAATGAGTTGATTCTCTTGTGATTAAATATTTATGGCATAATCTCCAAATGTTATCAGACATCACCAATCATTCCGGAAATAGAACTAAAAACAAAATTCATTTAAAAATGCATTCCAGCGTTTCTGCTAAATCAGGTGCTGTGTTTGTTTCAGACACAACGCTCATTAATCTGTCTCCTCATATCCTTCGACATGAATTATGAACGCTGAATTTATGCGCCATAATGACACGGATGTTGTTGAACGCGGGACTTTTATTTTATCTCGCACGGAAGTGTTCGCGTTGGCGCTGCGCACGGAGGGGCTTTTATTTTGTGGCGGAAGCGGAAGCCGTCGCTCGGCTGTGTTTCGGTGATGATGGCGGATAGTAACGATCAGTATGAGTCGGTTCTGTGTGTGAAGCCAGAGGTTCATGTTTACCGGATCCCGCCCAGAAGCTCCAACCGCGGATACCGGTGAGACTCGCCCCGATCAGCTTAACTAGCTTAACTAGTTTAACCAGGAGTCACCCGCGCGACGCGGATCATATGATACTCCTCTCACTCTGAGTTCCTGCTTCACTAAACTGAGTTTAATTAGGATTATTGGTCTGGTGTTTGATTAAATCATCCGGTTCTGTTATTCATCGATCACGTGATCACGTTAGTAATGGTTTAGCGCGCGTCGGATCAACTGCTGTCAACAACACAAACTCACAGCTCATGAATATTAATGAACAGGGCATGAATATTAATGAGCTAATCATGAATATGACAGATATTTCATCACAGATTAGATTGACTGCAATAAACACTGATACAGGAGAATGAACTGATTAATTATTATTAGCGCTGTCAAACGATTAATCGCATCCAAAATAAAAGTTTTTGTTTACAGAATATGTGTGTGTGTACTGTGTATGTTTATTATATATACATAAATACACACACATGCATGTACAGTTGAGGTCAAAAGTTTACATCCCCCTTTCAGAATCTGCTAAATGTTAATTATTTTACCAAAATAAGAGGGATCATACAAAATGCATGTTATTGTTTATTTAGTACTGACCTGAATAAGATATTTCACATAAAAGATGTTTACATATAGTCCACAAGAGAAAATAATAGCTGAATTTATAAAAATGACCCTGTTCAAAAGTTTACACCCCCTTGATTCTTAATACTGTGTTGTTAGCTGAATGATCCACAGCTGTGTTTGTTTGTTTAGTGATAGTTGTTCATGAGTCCCTTGTTTGTGTTGCGGTCCTACTCTCCCCGCGGGATTCGAACCGCGGTCTCCGGCGTGGGAGGCGGGCACTCTAACAAGGAGGCTAAAGGCTACGGCCTCTAGCGTCAGTCGCTAGAGCACCACTTGAGATCGGGGAGTGAGGTTTAACCTGCACAGCTCTTACCCGCTGGCCTCTGCTACACTCACACCCCTAAACCTCACTCCCATCCGGGTCACGGCACCAATGTTGCGGTCCTACTCTCCCCGCTCCGAGCGGGAGTCGAACCGCGGTCTCCGGCGTGGGAGGCGGGCACTCTAACAAGGAGGCTAAAGGCCACGGCCTCTAGCGTTAGTCGCTAGAGCACCACTTGAGATCGGGGAGTGAGGTTTAACCTGCTCTTACCCGCTGGCCTCTGCTACATTTGTCCTGAACAGTTAAACTGTCTGCTGTTCTTCAGAAAAACCCTTCAGCTCCCACAAATTCTTTGGTTTTCCAGCATTTTTGTGTATTTGAACCCTTTCCAGCAGTGACTGTATGATTTTGAGATGCATCTTTTCACACTGAGGATGACTGAGGGACTCATATGCAGCTATTACAGAAGATTCAGACGCTCACTGATGCTCCAGAAGGAGAAACCATGCATTAAGAGCCGGGGGTGAAAACTTTTGAATTTGAAGAGCAGGAAAAATTTCACTTATTTTGTCTTCTGGAAAACATGTAAGTATCTTCTGTAGCTTTTGAAGGGCAGTACTAGATGAAAAAATATGATATTTAGGCAAAATAAGAAAAATGCACACATCTCAGTTCTGTTCAAAAGTTTTCACCCCCGGCTCTTAATGCATGGTTTTTCCTTCTGGAGCATCAGTGAGCGTCTGAACTGTGTTTTAACTGTATATATTTAAGATGAATATGGTATGGTGTGTGTGTGTGTGTGTTTCAGGGCGGCGGACTGGAAGCTGGAGGAGCCGGCGTGGAGTGGACGCATGAAGATCACTGCTAAAGGAAAAATAGCCTTCATTAAACTGGAGGACAGAAACACAGGTGAGCAACACACACTCGTCTGTGTGTCACGAGAACATGTGTGTGTGTGTGAGTGA
>JAFVLL020005181.1:0-2500 GCA_021397915.2 Tor tambroides | reverse complement strand
CATTAGCATAAGTAAATAAACATGAGTGTTGCCATGGTTGCGTTCTGTTGTAGTTTCAGGTGTGAATGAGAGCTACTGATTTCTCAGGTGAGTTTGTACATAAGCTGTTCAATTAAACATTAATCAAAATGAATATATGCACAGATTAGAATTAATTTATTGAATCAGATGTCTTTATACGAGTTCAGTCGTTCTCAGTATTATTTAGCACACAGAAGTACACATCTGCAGTAGTATTGTGTGCTAATATCTGAAGTGAATCCGGATTTTTGTGTGTAAATCCCTATTCTTTTTTCAGTTCGGGGTCTTTTATATGCGCGGGAAGTGAGTGTGACCCCGGAAAGAGTCCAGACTGAGCATCACACACACAAACACACACACATATTACCACATCCATGCAGAGAATAAAGCGAGTTTAATGCGGATTTAATGCCATTTTGCGGTAAGATCCCGCGTGATTTAACGTTACTCCCCGTTTGGCTGTGATTTGTGTTTAACGCGTTCGCGGATGAACGAGTGAAATATTAATAAACGCGATCGATCACTTGTTGTTATGAGTGTATTAACATTATATGTTAATTAATTCTGCTGTAAAGCGTCGCGTCATGAGTCTCGAGTCTTTATGCAGCCGGGTTTTTGTTGTGTGACGTGTGTTTAAAGATGTACGTACACAAATAAGTACTCAAAAAGATTAATTAGAATATAAAAACCAACATATTATAAAAGCAGCTGTATTTTTGAAGGGTTTGGTGTCGTGCGGTGAAGGGGAAGGAGTTTACTGTAGTTCCTGTGAGAGATTTAAATGCTGTAACGTTAGTTCCTGAACGCCTCAAATGTATAAATCAGAAGAATCGACACAGGATTTATATTAATATATAAACTTGTGTCTCTTTTTGAGTAATTCCTAAATTAGTAATCGTAATCTCTGACTGGATTTCTGTCGATGGTAGTTACTTTGTGTTGATGGGGCTGTTGTCATGGTGATGGGGTAGTTAGTACTGTTTCAGTGTTGGTTGTTTTATTTCAGCTTTCGTTTTTTTATGAGTTAGCTTATTGTAGGTATGAGTTTATTGTCGCTGTTTCAGTTTCTCTTTTGAAAGCTGCGCATATAATCTCAGTCAATCTCATTAAAGCCTCCTGCTCTCTCTCTCTCTCTCTCTCGCTATATATATAGCTGTGTCTCTCTCTCATTCCGTCTCTCTCTCTCTCAGTGTGTTCGCGGGTCTGCTCGGGACGGCTCGGAATAACTGGATTATTATCAGGATTCGTTTATGAAGTGGATTTCTCTTAGGAACCGCGCGAAAGTCCACGTGATTCGAACGCCCGAGCGGCGGGAGTTCTGAGATTTAAATTTTAACGGATTTTTCCTCTGATTCGAGTGCTTGTAATATCGCGAGCTCGTCATGAGCGCTTCTGAAAACCCGAACGAGTCCAAACTCGAGGCGGTGATTCAGGTGCTGTTCATTTATTTAATTCTGCTCCTACTGCATTATTATAACAACACGCATAAATTAGGTTTAGTTGAAATTGCTAATAATTTCACAAAATAATTACAAAGAAACGGGAAAGAATACATTGAATTAAACATAAAATTTAACATAAACATAAAAGTAGAAAGACTGAAGTAGTATTTTCTCTGTAAAACCTCCAAAAATCCCAAAAACATTTTTTTACAGAGTGTGCTTGAGTTGTGTTGGTTTAATTCTGTGACATTAGTTTTGTTGGTTTAATGTTGTTTCAATAGTTGTGTTGTTTTAATGTTGTCGCATTAGTGACTCCGCAGGTGTGTGTTCTGATCTGATCTAAATATACAGCAGATCACCACTGAGACCATCTGCTGCAGACACACACTGGTACATAATAGCATTCTGTGTGTGTGTGTGTGTGTGTGTCAGAGGCTGGAGGAGAGTGTTCTGTCCGAGGAGAAGCGGCTGACGGTTCGAGGATCTTCTCCAGATGAACCTGCGGCTAGTTTACCGGCCCGTGTGCGAGAGATCGTCTCCAGAAACCTGAGCGACAGCGGTGAGACTCCTCAGACCTTCAGCAACACTGTCTGTCTGATATCTGTCTGTCTGTCTGATATCTGTCTGTCTGTCTGTCTGTCTGTCTGATATCTGTATGTCTGTCTGATACCTGTCTGTCTGATATCTGTCTGTCTGTCTGATACCTGTCTGTCTGTCTGATACCTGTCTGTCTGATATCTGATATCTGTCCGTCTGTCTGATATCTGTCTGTCTGATATCTGTCTGTCTGTCTGATACCTGTCTGTCTGATATCTGATATCTGTCTGTCTGTCTGATATCTGTCTGTCTGATATCTGATATCTGTCTGTCTGTCTGATATCTGTCTGTCTGTCTGATATCTGTCTGTCTGTCTGATATCTGTCTGTCTGATATCTGTCTGTCTGTCTGATATCTGTCTGTCTGTCTGATATCTGTCTGTCTGATATCTGATATCTGTCTGTCTGATATCTGTCTGTCTGTCTGATATCTGTCTGTCG
>JAFVLL020005180.1:0-10000 GCA_021397915.2 Tor tambroides | reverse complement strand
GAGAGCTGTTCGACCTACAAGTAAAGCATGCCGTTTAATGTACAGTGATATTAGTATCACTCAGCTCCAGGGCTAGGTGTCAGCCTGTAACAGCCTGTTTCAAGACGGAGAAACACCTTGCGTTTAGCCCGTCAGCTGCTTCAAAAGTTCGAGTGCTGAAATGAAGTTTTACAGTGGTTTATTTGCCCTGACTACGTTCATGTAACATCTTAACAACAATCCTTGTTGATTGTAGACCGTAGTTGTCACTCAAACGTCTTTTAATCATATAAAGGTGTTTATCCTTGAATGGTGCACTGCAAAAAATGCTTTCCTACTCAGAGTTTTGTAGTCCAAATATATCTAAAAATTCTTAAATAAAGAAGCATTTTCTAGACAAGTAAAAATGGTTTTCTTGTTTTCAGAAAAAAAAGTCAAAATTGAGTTTTACCTTAAAACAAGCAAAATAATCTGCAAATGGGGTAAACAAAATAATCTTATTGCAAACCGAAAACAAGATTATTTTGACTTTTGACATTTTTTTCTGAAAAAAAAAAAAGATTTGATTTAAGTGTTATTAGATATTTGGGCTGGAAACAAGACAAAAAATGTAAAAAAAAAAAAAAAGAAGCATTTTTTGCAGTGTGTAACATTTTCTCCATATAAAGGGGGGGGAGTTTGTCGCCTTTTTCACTCCTGACGAGTTTGCACCCCTGTAATTCTGATTCCAATAAGATAAACAAATCCATTAAAGTACCCCTATTATGGATTTGTGAAGATGAGCTTTCATGCAGTGTGTAACACAGCTCTAAGTGAATGAAAACATCCTGCAAATTTTAAAATCTGAAAGTGCACCGTGTATAAAGTTACACACAGAAAAATAGGGGTTTAAAATTGTGCCTTTTGGGGTACAACAGCTTGTCGCTGGAGCAGTACCCTTAAAAGGACATGTTTGTACCTTTTTTACCTCTAATGGGTACATATTAGTAGCTTATGGGTACGTATTACTACTCTAAGGTAAATGCACGCACTTTACGATTCAATCCCCGATGATTACATCAAATTAAAGTTGTAAAATAAATGAATATTTCCAGCCCACAGAGGATTATTCAAAAATAACTACATTGATCATCTTAATAATGAGTCGTATCCTGCATGATTGAGTGTAATTGAACAGCATTATACTGTATATAAAAACGGGAGGTTAATCACAATAACTATATTGTGAGAATAAAAAAGAATAGTATAAAAAATAAATGTAAATCAGCCTTGAGCAGCGTGCTGCTATTATTTACTGTAATGACTGGCAACAGATCAGATAATATTGCATATTAAAAATGAAGGATGTCAT
This sequence comes from Tor tambroides, assembly GCA_021397915.2. Classification (NCBI taxonomy): domain Eukaryota; kingdom Metazoa; phylum Chordata; class Actinopteri; order Cypriniformes; family Cyprinidae; genus Tor; species Tor tambroides. The sequence goes on along the minus strand of JAFVLL020005180.1, from coordinate 8,670 downwards.
ACATGGTAGGGCATCAGTATAAATCAACAAATACAGTATTGATGTTTATTGCTAAGTCCAACTAAATTAGTTTAGTTTTCACAAAACTGTCGTCTGTCCATTGACAATAATGCAGGCGGAAATTCCTTTACGCTACTAATCAGAGTCGGATATGACGAAACGCGGACTGTGAAAAAGGTCTGTTCTGTGATCTCAGTGTTCACACTGACCTGTTTAATGAGTTTAACGAGTCTCTCAGTAAATGACGTGTTGCAGAACCCGCTGTGGTCTTCTTCAATTACAGGCCAGCGTTCAAAGGAAAATCAGTTTTAACAGGACAAGAACAGAAAAAGCTTTAACAAGCCTGAAGTTGCTCCGATCAAAGCGAGACGCGGCCGTGAGCGTCACATTTATTCCTCTTCATTTATTCAGCTCTTTATGAAAATTAGATTTACTTTCTTATTTTTTACTAGTCTGTGTTTTGCATATGAGTGATTCTTAGAGTAATTTTGTCTTGTTTTTTTGTTTTTTTATTACATTCTACTGTTGAAGGAGAGAATATTAATGGTTGTAAATGTTTTATTGTGTCTCTTTAATGACTTGTTCGTCATTTCTAAGAGCTGTAATTCATAAAATATTTATGGAAAGTCTTTAAAAATTCCATTCGCTCAAAAATGATGATTCTGTCATCATTTACACACCTTGGTGGAAAAAAATAACGATCTGATAAAAAATGTACTGTGATTGCAATTTAAATTGCAATTTATTTATTTATTTATTTATTTAGTAGTTTTGCTAAAAATCTCCAAATTTGCTTATAAAAATAAGCAAAATATGAAATATTAATGTTGTAATATTTCACTGTAAAATAAAAAATAATGTTGTTTTACAGTATATATATATATATATATATATATATATAGTTTTATAGATTTTACATATAATATAAAAAATACATTTCATTTGAATTAAATTATTAAATTGAATACAGTGTTTCCTCTAGGATTTTTTCCAGCTGTGGTGGCAGGACTGTTTCCCATGGGCCACGCCCCCTCCCCACACAAGAATCACATGCACTCAGAATTGAATTTATTATAACTAAAAAAAGACATGTAAATAGTAAATAAAATATGAACGAATAAATTAATGACAATCAATAGCACAAACAAAAACAAGATACAAATTAAATTTGTAATAATTATTCAACTGTAAAATAATACTGGATAGTCTTCACTGTATAAAGAGACAGTGATGACAGACAGCAGCAGGTTTATTTAGGCTGCTGTCTCTTTAAGACCTCATGCAGGGATCTAAAATACTATTACACAGGGCTTACACTGTAAGCATACTTTTCTTTTTAGGAGCGCTTGTCCTCCTAATTTAAAAAAAATTTAGGAGCACCTTCTGATCAATAATCAAAATTCTGATCAAAAATTAGCCTTCCTAATACGAGGTGATATTTCACTCCTTAAAGTGATTTACAGGGGCATTTACTTTGTACCTTTGGCATTTTTCTAATTTTATTAAAAGTATGTCATCTATGTCAAATTCAAAAATTTAAATTTATAAGCTTTTTTAGAATTTCTAATTTAAACAATATAATAAGAAGTAGAATAAGACAAATAAGTTAGCAATCATATAAAATTAGTATTAATAAAAAATTAATTTGCACTACAAAGGTGGCACAGAAAAACATAAAAGTGGCTTGTAGGTACGTTTAATGAGGCTCAGAGGTGGCATGAATGCAGTTAAATTCATGTTGAGATTAATGTTTTAAATATAAAATGTTGAATATATAAATATTAAATGATTTAAATAACTGAAATTATACTTTAAAAATGAAACTGAAAGCGCCAGCAGGTGGCGGTATGTCACTGATTTTTAATCACTGAATCATTCATTCAATTGATTCGTTCGAACGGCTGATTCATTCAGGAATGAAGCAAGTGACTGTGTTTATGAATGGAGAATCATGAATCACTGACTCACTAGATTCATTTAAACACACAGTTCATTCATGAATGAAACTCCGCTGTGTTTGCATTTAGAGATGCGTAGCGCTCAGCTTTTACTTTATTTGGAACTATTTTCCTTGATGAAATGGCACAAAATCAGGCAGCAGTGTTATATTCAGACAACGTAAGTCACTTAATATTAACTTCTTGTTTATTTAACTGTTGTATTAAATATCACATTTGCAAACTCCCTTAATAATCTTTAAAAGCTGTCACTCTGTTTATCGCGATCTGGGGGCTCACAGAAAACGGTCTATAAGAGAGCACGCGAGTGAGTTCTCTTTCACTTTATATAAGCAAGACTCAAAAGCACGTGCAAATGATACATTGCGTCATCTGTCATTGCGTTATAAGCATGGAACCTGCGGGAATGAGTAGAATTATTATTAATAGCCGCAAACCTGCGCTGAAATTCAAGTCCTGCTCTGTCACTATGATGTTACCGAGAAGCTGCAGCCGTGGCGGGGATGATTTTTGGCGTGGCGGCCCGCCACGGCTGAATGAATGTAGCGGAAACACTGGAATATTTATATTGATATTTGGTTTTATTATTGTTTCATAATATATATCACACAAAAAATTATACTAACAAAACAAAATAGTATTTGAGAAAAAGTAATGGTATTTTAACAATACAGTTATAACCATTTTAAGATGTTCACTCTGAAACACGACATATCATGATTTCAGTTTTAATTCAATTCATTGTGTAGCCCTAATGTACAAATGACTTTCCTTTGTGAATTACAAAAAAACAAAGAAAGATGTTTAGAAGATGTTGTTTGGACCCCAGCCTTACTTAAAACATCATCTTTCTGTTGCACAGAAGAAAGTAAGTCGTACAGGTTTGGAAAGACATGAGGGTCACTAAATGATGACAGAATTTGCATTTCTGTGTGAGTGATCACACTGAACATTGAGAATCTTTATTTCAGGACACTAAAACACAGATGAAACATAGACGAAGGTTCATTAAAAGTTCCCTTCACTTAAAAGAATCAGTGGCAGGGTAAGTGCAGGACTCAATTACACACACTAGGAATATTTTCCTGCACAATGTGAGCAAATGACTGGAGTTGTGCATAAATGCAGCGCGCGTGAGCTTCAAACGAGCAGCTGCACTCGTCTTATATGACGGCTGAAAAAATGGGAATAATTTCTCCGTGCCGAATCCCCAAGGTCTCATTGAAACGAGCTCGCTAGAACGATGAAAGCATTAGTCCCCCGGTGCGGGAACAGCGGCCTGACAGCAGCGTGCCGCTAAAGTCTTCTTCCCGCTGAGCGCCGGCGGCCGCTCGCGCAGTAATTGCTGTTGGCTGACTCCACTTACAGCTGAAGCGGACTGAAGCCAGCCGCTTAGAGGATCAGCAAATTACAGCAAATGTCAGTGCAATTCTCCCGGTGCGGTCCGGATGCGAGATCCCATCTACAGTTAGGATTTAGCTATTAAGCAGGAGACTCATTTCTGTCTTTGAGAAAATACTGAGATGTTGTAGAGATGTTATATAAGAGATGTCAACATATAACAGAAAGAAGAGATTATAATTATGATTATAGATGTTATTGCACAGACTTGTCTCTTTTATAGCTCAGGAGAAACATCTGAGAAGCAGGAGACTCCCATTTCTGTCTGTGAGAAACAACTGAGATGTTATATAAGAGATGTCAACATACGACAATACAATGAGATTATAATTATGATTATAGATGTTGTTGCTCAGACTTGTCTCTTTTATAGCTCAGGAGAAACATCTGAGAAGCAGAAGACTCTCATTTATGTCTATGAGAAAATACTGAAATGTTGTATAAGAGATGTCAACATAAAACAGAACAAAAAGATTATGATTATAGATGGTATTGCTCAGACTCGTCTCTTTTATAGCTCAGGAGAAACATCTGAGAAGCAGGAGACTCCGATTTTTGTCTGTGAGAAACAACTGAGATGTTATATAAGAGATGTCAACATAAAACAGAACAAAAACATTATAATGGATGATATTGCTCAGAGTCGTCTCTTTTATAGCTCAGGAGAAACATCTGAGAAGCAGGAGACTTTCATTTCTGTCTGTGAGAAACAACAGAGATGTTGTAGAGATGTTATATAAGAGATGTCAACATAACAGAACAAAGAGATTATAATTATGATTATAGATGTTATTGCTTAGACTTGTCTCTTTTATAGCTCAGGAGAAACTTCTGAGAGGCAGGAGACTCCCATTTCTGTCTGTGAGAAACAACAGAGATGTTATATAAAAGATGTCAACATATAACAGAAGAAAGAGATTATAATTATGATTATAGACGTTATTGCTCAGACTCGTCTCTTTTATGGCTCAGGAGAAACATCTGAGAAGCAGAAGACTCTCATTTCTGTCTTTGAGAAAATACTGAGATGTTGTGTAAGAGATGTCAACATAAAACAGAACAAAATGATTATGATTATAGATGTTGTTGCTCAGACTCGTCTCGTTTATAGCTCAGGAGAAACATCTGAGAAGCAGGAGACTTTCATTTCTGTCTGTGAGAAGCAACTGAGATGTTGTAGAGATGTTATATAAGAGATGTCATCATATAACAGAACAAAGAGATTATAATTATGATTATAGATGTTATTGCTCAGACTCGTCTCTTTCATAGCTCAGGAGAAACATCTGAGAGGCAGGAGACTCTCATTTCTGTCTGTGAGAAACAACTGAGATGTTATATAAGAGATGTCAACATATAAGAGAACGAGGAGTTTATAATTATGATTATAGAAGTTATTGCTCAGACTCGTCTCTTTTATAGCTCAGGAGAAACATCTGAGAAGCAGGAGACTCCATTTAATTTCTTTTCTGCCTAGGAGAAACAGGTGAGATGATGTAGAGACATCAATTGTTGTCGTAGAGCTATACAATTAATATGTAAGAATTCGACGAGAAATGATTGAGATCATACTGAGATTTACGACTTGATTGCAGGCAAATCTGCACGCAGTTTGAGACTTTATTAAGGAGACACGTGAGATACTGGAGTCTTTTTCTCAGGAGAAACATCAGAGAAGCAGGAGAATCCATTAAGTCTCATTTCTGTCTAGGAGAAGCAACTGAGATGATGTAGAGATGTTGGAGATTGTGAACACTTCTACAGTGTATCGAGAACGAAGTGTTTAACATTATGATCATAGATGTTATTGCTCAGATTTTCTCTTTTATAGCACAAATCTTTGATTTACTAAAAGAAGAATATGATGAGAAATGATTGAGATCACAATGAGACTTCTGATTGCAGGCAAATTCAAGCCTAATTTAAGACTTTATGATGCTCTCATTTTGAGCTCCTGTTCTCAAGAAATGAGAAGCAGGAGACTACAGCAATTTGATCTCCATTTCATTTCTGTCTTTGAGAAACAGTTGAGATATTGTTGAGACATTTATTATTCTTCCTGATGGTCATCTGCACTCCTCACATTGATAAATGTAATTAAACGATGCACATCAGGAAGGATCCAGTGTATTACTGTGATTAAGAGGCATCTAGTTTTGACAGATCTTAATTAAGTTCGTCAGGCTCAGATGATAACGAGAACTCGCCCACAAGCAAAGTCATTGGTAAAGAGTTCTCCAAGACATGAGTATTTGCAAACGCCGCTGTTTACGTGTGCGTATGAATATGCAAAATCTTGCTTCTCGTTCGTGTTTTTCTGTCTTTTTTCTGCTGGATGCAATTTGCTTTGGCTCAGAGCGAATGCATCAGCGCCGGAGAACGTGAGCGCAGATTTGCATGAGCTAATTAGCTTGTCAAAAGTCATTCTGGAATTTGCTTGATGATTAAAAACAATGCTAATTAGAATTAATTAAACATGTGATTTTAATTCCTTCGGCTGCGCTGTTATTACCGGGTGCTGACTTACATGTTGCCCTTATTAAGTTGATTTGGAGCTCTAATGGAAACACAGATGCATAAATCTGTTGGCGCTCGTTTGCATGCATTTATGAATTAGGCGTTTGAAAGTTTCAGCACCGCTGCTGGAAAAAACACGTCCAATAATCCAACAGAGAGCCGCCGCGGCTTCATGACTTCTGCTCCGGTGTCACTCTGGATTATGTTCAGTGGTTTGTTTAATGGCTTTATGTGCTGGAGGAGTCAATCTCAACGCATGTCCGGGTCACATTTCAGCCTAAAATCAAAAGAACTAAATATATTTTTGAATAAGGAAAATAACAAAATAACAGTCTTGTTGACACACAGTATGAAAAAAGAGCTATAAAGTTCATGTAGATTTGATGAGAAATGTTTGAGTTTATGATGAGATCTCTGATGGTTTTTGAGGTCTGGCTGTTTCTGTATATATAAAAATACATTTTTTATTATTTATTTATTTATTTTAAAAATATTTTTGTATTTTGAAGGAAAATGGCATGTATGGCATTTATTATTGACAAAGTAAGAATATAGCTCTATAAAAAGAAAGTTGAATAATGAGAAATATTTGCATTCATAAAAAATCTGATAGATAGATAGATAGATACTTTGTGTGTGTGTATTAGTGTATTAGAAGTATTATAATTTTTCTTTTAATTTTGAAGTAAAATATTTTATAGTTAGAAAAAATATACATATATATATATATATATATATATATAATCTATTTTTTAGTTTGACAATATTTTGAAGGAAAATACTGTTTATTTTATTTATTTATTTATTTTTATGACAGTTGATTATGATTTTTTTAGATCCATATATATATATATATATATATATATATATATATATATAAATTAGAAAATATTTTTTGTAAAAGATATTTTAAATATTTTTTCTTGAAGGTATATATTTATTATTATTATTTATTTATTTATTTTATTTTTATTTTTTTAAAGGAAAAGAACATTTATCTTAGTTTTTTTTTTGTTGTTGTTTTTTTGACAATTGTTGACATATAGTTAGAATATAGGGCTATTCAATGAACGTAGAACACATATTATTTTGTTGGCACAGTTTGACACATTGAGATCAAGATTACTGTAATCTTTCTCAGGAGAAACATCTGAGAAACATGAGACTTCAGCAGTTTGCTCTCCATTTAATCTCATTGCTGTCTAGGAGAAATATTTCCATAAAATAAATACATAAGTATGGTTTGTGGCATAATGTACTGTATGGGTGAATTTATAAATATTGCATAAGGAAAATAAAAGTTTTTTTCTTTTTTGCATTGTGACATTATTTTCCTGATTTTTGTTCTTTGGTTGCTCCTCAGGTCCGATGCAGGAGACCATCTATGATTTCTGGAGGATGGTGTGGCAGGAGAACACGGCAACCATCGTCATGGTTACCAATCTGGTTGAAGTTGGCCGGGTGAGTGAAGCTGCTGATCCTCAGGAGTTTAATTTCCCCTGTTCACAGACCAACTCAGATCTGCGAGCTCTATTGATTTTATTAAAGACAAAATGAAAGAAATCTCTGTGGACCGAACCCTGGTAAACATCTGAGATGTAAAACAAAAGACTGTGAAGGCTTGAGGGAAGAGCGATGAACACAAACACATTAAAATCTCCAGACCTTCAAACATAAACATCCAGAAACCTCAGAAGAGTCTGATTCTGATCTTCAGCTCGTGTATTTTATTGTTTTAGTTTCAAGTTTAAAGTTCAAAGTCACTGACAGACAGTCGTTGGTAGTTTGATGTTGTTGCTAGTTCTTGTGTGGACTAGACTGATTATTAAAACTTATGCTTATAGTTATTTTTTTTTGGTGTAAAAAGGCCTTTAGTGAGGCCATATTGGAAAGGGGCAAATTATCTCTAATTGCATTCAGTGTAATTTACCAAAGTCACACTGTGAAAAATATTAATTCTTCTCACATATAAAAAATTAATAAATAAACATGACACCATATTATTTTTTTTTTAAACTGTAAATACTGTTTCTTAAACATGTTTGTTTTCTCAAGTTATAAACATTATAAACAGTATTGTAAATATTTCTATTTACATTTTTTGAGACATTTTATAATACACTTCATATAAACATTAACTGAACATAAAATATTTAAAAAACTTTTTGTCTAGTTGCAAAGGCAATATTTCTCATTATAATTTAGTTTAACTTGATGTACTAAATTAATCGCCACTGAATTAATAAAAACAATGTAGACTATATAGAATATATAGGCATTTAAAAAACTAATACAATGACAAAAAAATTAGTAAAACAAAATTACTATAACAAATTTAAATTAAAATGGAAAACCTAAAAATAAAAAAAATAAAAATTTAATAAATACTAGACATTAAAAAACTAATATTCAGGTTTTCGCTGAGGAGCCGAGCCAGTGACCCGGCGCCCCGCGCTGCTACAGCAAGTGAAACAAGTGATCATTTTGACCCTTTGCCCAACGGGGATGGGGGTGGCAGGGGTGGACGTGGTCGTGGTGTCCATAGGAGAGCTGTTGCTCTCTGAGCGCCACTGGCTCCGCGGTGCTGATGATCGGCCAGATTGCGTCGTTTGTTCTGATCGCGTGCGCTCTAAGGGCCACCAGTACAGGTGCAGTCAGTGTGGGGTAGGTCTGTGCGCTGTGCCATGCAATGAGAGGTACCACATAAACTTTCGGTCATGCCCAACATTTTTCTAATTTACAGTAGATCTCTATCTTTAAGCCCTTTCAAGCCACAAGCTTTTGAAATCTTGAT
>JAFVLL020005179.1:0-10918 GCA_021397915.2 Tor tambroides | reverse complement strand
TGAAGCAGCTAATCAAGGTATTCAGGGTTACTTGATAATTACAGGCAGCTGAGTTTGATTGGGGTTGGAACTGAGGTCTGCAGGACGGTAGCTCTCCAGAAGCAGGGTCGAACACCCCTGCTCTAATATAAATCAGATGAATGCAATAGAAAAGGTAATGCTAGTCAGGGCCAGCCCTAGTATTTTGGGGGCCTTAAGCAGATTTCAAAATGGGGCCCCCAATCCCCCAACGTACACAACATACTCATCCTACACTGACACAGATTACATCAGACTGCTGTAGTAAGGACAGTACGTCAAATGAACAATGTTGTGCTTGAATATATATTTTACTGACTAATACATGTTTAAACAATAATTTTAATTTGCATGCTGCAGAAATGTAATTAGGACACACAACATAATTAAGAAAGCTTAAACTACCACATTGTGATGGTTGTAATTTATCATGTTCAATGAACACTTTCACTCGCAAAACTGCTACAACTGAAGCAGTAAATTGCAATATGCCCCACATTGCTAACATCTTGTAATTACTGTTGCAAGGTTCACATTTGCCACTATATTCTGCTTTGGACACAAGTACTCTACTTTCACCTCTGCAATAACGACTTGACCTTCAAATCCTGTGTACTTGTCAACAACTCCAGGTACCTCACAATCAACATCTGCTTAATAATGTGGATTGTGCTATTGCTGACAGGCATATTTCCCCACTAAATGGAGGCACAGACACATTTGTGATGGCATACCACTTTCCATTCTGCAACAATTCACCTCCCCATACACAGAGAGAAATGCTGCCGGTTTGGTCTGCAACATCATATGATCTTTTCTTCATTCTTTGATGTAATCTTGTAAAACTCTACCTTTTTTTAGTCAACTGCAAAATCTTCACTGTCACACTGACCTAAAAATTCCAAAACAAAGAACCCACTTCATGGCACATGACACCAACAAACACATTTAAATACTGACATACAAATTTTCTACAACAATACTAACAAGCAAAAGCAAAACATCATTAATACAAATTCAGTCATATTAAAAATATTAGGCTGCTTTTAGCCTTATGCTGGAGTTAGTTCATTTTCAAGCAATGAAATTAAACAAGTAAACAATTAAATAAATTAGTACCATAATATTGTGTATTGTTGACCTCAGATGCTGACGATAGGAGGATGAAAATTGAGCATATCGTTTAACACTAGTGTGTATCTAATGCATCTGTTGTTTTATACAATTTCTTTGGTTGACCTTGATGTCTGTCTCAAAAATCTCTCAAATAATTTATGTTCTAGGGTGTGTACGGTAAGTTCAGATTGACACTTCTAAACAGAGTACCCAAAGTTAATTTGAGTGTTTCAAAATAAAGCCAAAGAGGGGTTGTTAATGTGTTTTGCTTTGGTTTCTCATGGGCTTTTGTTAGTTAGTCCATTGTTTTGTTTTTTGTTGTTGTTTTTTTTTTGCAAAAAAACAACGAATTAGGTCAAGATACATATGGACATGATATAGGAGATCTTCAATGTCTTAATTTCAATGACTCATTTGTCACCAAAAATTAATTTAACATGATAATTTAATAAAAACATTGTAAGCTACTAGGCTTACATTTCCTCCCTTATTCAAAAAGCAGCTAACGTTACACAAAACGAGCAAAGAACATTTAAATTATCGAAGGACATAATCACTAACTTCAATTTAGCACAAGTTTATGCACTTTTAAAAACAATCAGTGAAGCCGTCTACTCTACATGAATAAATCTCTTATACTTACATTGCACGTACATCTGCTCTTTGTTGTTTATGATGACAAAATTTGCAAGTCAGAATTCAGTCAAATCTAAATTCTATGAAAATATCTCAATTTTAATAATTACCATTATCAAATGACGTTGATCATTGCAGAACTACTATATTGTATCAAAGAACTGAACCATTAAACCATGCTACATGGCAATGTTAAAAATGTTTTAAGCCATTTCACTTAAATATAAACAAATTAATGAACGAACCAATAATAATAATAATAATAAGCAGCTTTATTTTTTATAGCGCCTTTAAAAGTAGCATCTCAAAGTGCTTTACATACATATACAAATATGAAGTAAAAAAGATACACACGAAAGTACAGGCAGTAAAAAACAAATAAAAACAATACAAGGTCAATATAATAAAACAAAGTAATCACATAAATCACCTAAAAGCTACCCTAAAAAAGTAAGTTTTAAGGGACGATTTAAAAACACTAAGAGATTCTGCATTTCTAATCTTAAGAAGGAAGGGAATTCCACAATTTAGTAGTGTAAAGAATTAGCTTCTTTGTTCAAGCTTTTATTTTGAATTTCAGCTTTAGGGAATTTAAATCTTAAAATTATATAGGGTTGATTAGTTGATATTAATCAAAACTTATAATTTCTACGGTTTTAATGACTCGTCCAGCGAATCCTTACACTCAGTATATCTTTAACTATTTTGTTTATCTTATTCGTGGCCAACGAAAAAAACAAACCAAATAGTACTTTATGTAAATTTATGAGCATAGGTAACAGGTTCTGGGCAAAGTTTGATCTGAATATTACACAACAGAAGACAGAACATTTCTTTATGGATGAAACGAGAGTTTATTCACTATTCTAGTTAAAATACATGAATTAAGCTAACAAAACAAACACACATACACACATATACACACGAATCCGCTATTGAAGAAAGTTAAAAGTCTAGCCCTTTTGGGCTATTTTGTGAATTCCGCCTAAGGAATTTACACAAGCAGAGAATTTTTTCTATCTTTACTTTTAAAGATTAACTCAACCCAGGTTCAGCAAAATTATGGAGGTTGTTTGTTACTTGCTTTAAGTTGAGATCACAGCTGATCGGTGGTTTCGTTCCTTTCCTGGTTTGAGTGAACTCCGCGGATGATTGGCTCGTTGCTGTTGATGTCGTGCGTGATGTCACGGGAATGTCCTCCTGTGAGCGGGGTTGGTTTCCTAGCAACGCACGAGTGGTAATGCTTTGAAGTTCTTTAGAGTTCTTCGCGCAGCTTCAGGTTTGAAGGGTTTGTTCAGAAATTTGAATAAGTATCGGTTCAATGCTCGGCCAGATGTTAACGGCTGGGAGCGCTTTTGGAGCGCCTCAATGAGACGAAGTCAAAGTTTTCAAGCAGCGCGCGAGCAAGAAGAGAGCGAAGAGCCTTTGTGTCATAGGGTTTTAACCGGATGCATTCTGTCCAACCCCTAGAGGCTTCTACCAATCACATTGTTCCTTTAGGGCGGAGCCCCGCCCCCACGGCTCAGTTTTCTGTGCGTAAATTTATCTGCGTAGTTATTTTGTCACATGAAGAAAATATCCTGGCAGATTTATAATCATACATTATGATGCTAAAGGTTAATTTTCATTCACACCAACTTATTGCTTACGAAACCAGCTATTATTCAACATCAAACAACAGGTATTTGGCATACACAGAGTACCTATACTACTTTTTATCTACTACATGGGTTAAGGCATAGATTAAACTATGCTAAATTCTAAATAATCACGGAGTCTATGATACTAAACACAGGGAAAAGTTATGTCACAGATTAAGAAAATATAATTGGTTCCATTACACAGCAAGCTTATAAATGACAACCCGAATATAAAATACAACCTGAATATATATATTGTCTCTTGGGTATATTGCTCTTAATAGCAGCAGCTAAATGAATGTCTTTTCTTAGAAGTCCTTTGTAAAAGTTTGAATCCTTTGTTTGTCCAAGAAGAGAAAGAGCGTGCATTCCTTTGAAGTGCAGGGAGGACGAAAGGGGAGCTGTGCGGGGTCGTGAGACTGTCACGTTGTGTAGGTCTGGTGATTTTCTTAGCTCGGACAGAGCTATAAGTCAATCGTTTGTGTTTACCAATTTAGTAGTTTATGCGTAAAGGGGTCGCGGGTTTCGCGAGCCATCTGTTTCTGGAATATCTCCAGATAAGCAGTTTCTTTTGTTCTTCAGAGTGGTATTTATGCCAAAGTTAGTCGGGAATTCTGGAATCCTGTTTCTTAAGTGAGTGCAGCTGAAAGGAGTCAGTTATTGCTGTCCTGGTGCTTGCAGATACAGGATGTCTCTATAAATCTATCAGGGTTTAGGGTCTCATGTTGATCCCAAGGGAACAGGCTAGGACAACTGGGCGCGGTGTTGGTCATTCGTTAATTTTACGACCACAGCGTGGCCGAGAGAAGGCTCCTTAGATTCTGCTAAGGAATGTGCTATTTTGCAATTATATTTGTGTCTGTTCACTAAGGTTCTACAGGAGCCAATGAAGAGAAAGCTCGATCACCCATAGTTTTAAGCTAAGTTGTTTGAACAGTTAAAAGACCAGCTTCAGAGGAGCGTAGAACACGTGTAGGTGTGTAGGGGGTTAAAAGCTCTGACAAATATTGAGGAGCCAAATTATTCAAGGCCTTATAAGCATGAGAATTTTAAAATCAATACGAAAACTAACAGGAAGCCAGTGCAATTTTTCCAAGACAGGTGTGATGTGCTCCCTTGCACTGGTCCTAGTCAGTATTCTGGCAGCTGAATTTTGTACCAACTGTAATTTACTTAGGGTAGCTTTCGAAACTCCAGCCAGCAAAACATTACAATAATCAATACGTGAAAACACAAAAGTGCTGATTAACTTTTCAGCCACAGAAAAAAGTCAACATGGGACGTAATTTGGCAATGTTTCTGAGATGAAAAAAAGATGCTTTTACTGTATTACGAACATGCGGATCAAATGTTAAGTTGACATCAAATATCACCCCTAGATTTTGTTACCAAGGGGTAACACCAGGCAGGCAGGCGGGCGACACATGTAGCACCAACAGACGCATAAAACCGGACAAAGGAATCATGGGGCAGACAACACTATAAATACAGGGCTTAACGAGGAGTAATTAACAGGACACAGGTGAAACAAATGACTAATCAACGAGAGGGAAAAACTGAGTCACGGGTGTAACACAGAGTCAGTGGCGTTGGGATCCATATGCAGCTTTATTAAGACACAAAATGGGAAAACAGGCACAGTTCAGATAACAGCATCAAGAACAACGTAGACTAGGCAAAATCGTAAACTGAATGAATGCAAGGGGTCGAGGCAGGCGGCAGACAGGTAGCAGAGTAAATACACTAGGCATGCTGGGTCAAAAGGCAGGCAGCAAACGATCAGAATAGATAAATAGTCCAGGTAAGCAACAGGGAAACAAACAGAATAAACGCTTGGTAATGTCAGCTAGGCAGAACAAGACTTCGCAATGAGGTATGAGAGAACACAGCTTAAGTAGTCCAGATAATGACCAACACCTGTACAGGTGATCAGTCCCAGGCACGGGGTTATGGGAAATGAAGTCCGAAAGACTAGTACTCTGGTGATGGATCCCTCTGGTGGTGATCGGAGGGAGCCACAGAGGCCTGATTTGTGACAGAGCCCCCTCCCTGCGAGCGGCTCCCTACGCGAGGAGGCAAACGACGCCGGGGTCTACCACGGGGTCTCAGGGCAGGCTTATCCGGATGGGCCCTATGAAAGTCTGTGGTAAGAGAAGAGTCTAAAATGTCCTCAGCATTGAACCAGGACCGCTCCTCCGGACCATACCCCTCCCAATCTACTAGGTACTGTAGTACCCTGCCCCGGCGACGAGAGTCCAGAACCTCCTGAACTCGATACACCACCTCGCCATCTATGATGATGGGAGGGGCTCCCTGCTCTTCCGCTCCTCTCGAATCACCAGCGGGCTTAAGCAAAGACACATGAAAAGTGGGTGAGATACAATAATTTGCAGGCAAAGCCAATCGAAATGAAACAGGAGTTATTTGTCTGAGAATTTTGAAGGGACCCATGTACCTGGGACTGAGTTTTCTGCAAGGCAGCAGAAGACGTTGATCACGGGTTGATAGCCAGACCCACTGACCCAGATGGTAGCTGGGATTGGGACGCTGTCGATGATCAACCTGCTCCCTTGTTTGCCTGACTGCCCGTTGGAGGTGGACATGAACCTCATTTCAGGTCTCCTCACTCTGTTGGAGCCAGGAGTTGACGGCAGGCAAATCTGAGGGTTCCCCGGACCAGGGGAATAAGGGAGGTTGAAAACTCAATACACATTGGAAAGGAGTGAGACCTGAGGCTGGTTTACGGAAGGAATTCTGAGCATATTCGGCCCAAATTAGATAGCGACTCCAGTCGGCCTGATTTTGGTGACAATAAGAGGGGAGGAAAAGGGTGAGCTCTTGGTTTAGATGTTCCACTTGACCATTGGCTTGAGGATGGTAACCTGATGTGAGGCTGACATTGATGTTAAGTTTTTGACAGAAGGCAGACCAGACTCGGGAGGTGAATTGTGGTCCCCGATCGGAGACTATATCCTCAGGAAGACCATAAAATCTGAACACGTAGTCGCATAAGGATTCTGCGGCTTCGAGAGCTGTGGGCAGTTTGGGCAGAGGAATCAAACGACAGGCCTTGGAAAAACGGTCAATCACTGTGAGGATAGGTGGTGTAAACTCTGGATAACGGCAGATTCGTGATGAAGTCTATGGCTATACCAGGGGTGCTGAGGAATGGGCAGAGGTTGTAGCAGGTAGTTGGTGAGAAGATTTAGACATCTTACATGTGGGACAGTTCCGAATGTGAGCGATAGTGTCTGCCTGCAATGTAGACCACCAGAAGCGATTGGCGAGCAGTTGTATAGTAGCTGCGATGCCTGGATGGCCTGAACTGGGAGTAGATTGAACCAATTGAATTACTCTTTGACGCAGTGCGCGTCGCACGTACGTGCAGTTAGGTGGACTTTCAGCTGGTGGTGGATCGGTGGCCTGAGTTTCGGTAATTTCAGTTATGGTATCCCATTGTATGGGAGCGAGAATTATGGCCGGAGAGATGATGGATTCTTTGGTGGGTGGTAGTATGGATTATTCATATTGCCTAGATAGAGCGTCAGCCTTGGTGTTCTGTGAACCTGGGCGGTATGTCACAGTGAAATCGCACCGAGTGAAGAATAAAGACCATCTTGCCTGCCTGTGGTTGAGTCTCTTGGCGGATTTCAGATATTCAAGATTTGCAATGAGCAGTTACTACTGTGAATGGGTGCTTAGCTCCTTCGAGCCAATGACGCCACACCTCGAAAGCTGCTTTCATGGCGAGAAGTTCTCGACTGCCCACATCGTAATTCTGTTCTGCAGGATTGAGTTTACGAGAGTAGAATGCACGGGGGTATACTTTGAGAGGATTACCTTGTCGCTGAGAGAGAACTGCACCGATACCAGTGCTGGATGCATCCACCTCCACAACAAATTCTAGTTCGGGATCGGGGTGATGTAGGATAGGAGCAGAGGTAAACTTTTCCTTCAGATCTTGGAATGCAGATATGGCTGTCGGTGTCCACACAAGACGCTGTTGATTCTTCTTGAACATAGATGTCAAAGGTGCTGCAATTGTGCTGAAATTGCGAATGAATTTTCTGTAAAAATTAGCAAAGCCCAGGAAGCGTTGTAATTCCTTTACAGTGACCGGTCGTGGCCAGTTAACTACAGATTGTACCTTCCTCTCGTCCGTGGCTACCCCTCCCGAACTGATCACTTAGCCGAAGAATGACACGGTGTTTTGGTGAAACTCACACTTCTCTGTCTTGGCATATAGTTGATGGGTGATGAGACGTTGAAGAACTGAACGAACATGCTTGATATGATCCTCGTACGAGTCAGAGTAGATCAATATATCATCAAAATATACGATGACCCAGCAATTCAGCATGTCTCGAAACACATCATTGATGAATGCTTGGAACACAGAAGGACTACTGGACAGCCCGAAAGGCATAACAAGATATTCGTAGTGTCCTGATGTCTTGGAGAAAGCCGTCTTCCATTCGTCTCCTTCACAGATGCGAATGAGGTTGTAAGCACTTCGAAAATCGAGCTTGGTGAAATACTTGGCCTTTCGCAGCTGTTCCAATGCTGCAGGTACTAGAGGTAGAGGGTAGCAAAACTTGACAGTGATGTCACTGAGTTCTCGGTAGTCGATACACGGACGGAGCCCGTGCCCGTTCACGAAGAAGAATCCGGCTGATGCAGGAGAGGTGGACGGACGAATGAAGCCTTTGGTCAACACCTCGTCAATGTATGATTTCATGGCTTCGGACTCAGGTTTTGACAGTGGAAAAACTCTGCCTTTGGGTGGTTGTGAACCAGGTAGAAGGTCTATGGCACAATCACTTGAACGATGGGGGGTAACTGAGAAGCCTTGGTCTTGCTAAAGGCTTCAATGAGATCATGGTATTCCCCGGGAATTTTGAATGCATTACAGGGCTCAGGTTTGTTACTTTGAAGGGTGTGATTGAGACAATTTTGCAGGCAGGATCCAGACCACTGAATAATCTCTCTCTGACCAGGAAAGACACAGGTTATGTTTCTCCAGCCAGGGTAGGCCCAAGATGAGAGGTGTTTGAGGAGATTGGAAAACAAATAGGCGAATGGTCTCGGTGTGAAGTGTTAAATCCTCAGTGGTGAATTGAATCCAGAGGCCATCCCTCTAGCGTTGCCACTGCCAAATGAGATTCACAAGGAACAAGGGGAATATTATGAGTTTTAGTGAATTCACCATCAATGAATTGTCCTGCGGCCCCTGAGTCGATAAAAGCTGTGGTATCAATGACTTTCCCCTTAACTCTTAAAACTACTAGTATTTTTAAGATGGTAGATCAACTGAAATTTTGACTCACCGCAGAAGTGTTGCGAGGCAAACAAGTGGGACAAGATGCTCTCATATGTCCAGGAAGACCGCAGTATAGGCAGAGATTCTGACGAATGCGTCTCTCTCCTCCTCGCTGAGGTGTGTAAAGCCGATTTGCATTGGTTCAGTTTCAGGTGGCGCTGTTGCAGTTACGGCGGAGGCCAAAGAGGGGCGAGTTTGTCGTCGAGAGTGGAGGAGATTATCAATGCGGATCGCCAGGTCAATTAATTGGTCCAGGGATTTGCCCTCATCATGGCAGGCCAGTTCAGATTGTAGTTCAGGGCTAAGACCCTTGCGGAAGAGAAGTTTGAGGGGATCTGCGTCCCTCCATCCTGTCTGTGCAGCGAGCGTGCGGAATGATAGTGCATAATCAGCAGCTGAACCTCTTCCCTGATGGAGAGATAAAAGTTGCTCACCAACCTCCTTGCCACCAGCGGGATGTTCGAACACTTCTTTGAAGCTCTGAATGAAACTGGCGAAAGAGGGGAAAACAGCGCGATCATCATTCCACACAGCAGTGGCCCATTCTAACGCTCCTCCGGTTAATAGAGAACAGACAAAGGCAATGCGGCTATCGTCCGTGGGATATAACAAGGATATAACAAGTCTTCTGTAACGAAGAGTCAGTGGTGTTGGGATCCATATGCAGCTTTATTAAGACAAAATGGGAAAAACAGGCAGAGTTCAGATAACAGCGTCAGGAACAACGTAGACTAGGCAGAATCGTAAACTGAATGAATGCAAGGGGTCGAGGCAGGCGGCAGACAGGTAGCAGAGTAAATACACTAGGCAAGCTGGGTCAAAAGGCAGGCGGCAAACGATCAGAATAGATAAACAGTCCAGGTAAGCAACAGGGAATCAAACAGAATAAACACTCGGTAATGTCAGCTAGGCAGAACAAGACTTCGCAATGAGGTATGAGAGAGAACAGCTTAAGTAGTCCAGATAATGACCAACACCTGTACAGGTGATCAGTCCCAGGCACGGGGTTATGGGAAATGAAGTCCGAAAGAACCGGTTAGTACTCTGGTGATGGTTCCCTCTGGTGGTGATCGGAGGGAGCCACAGAGGCCTGATTTGTGACAACGGGGAGCACATGGGGAGAAAAACACACACAGACAGTCCAGGGGTGTGACAATATCACCTAAAACTTTTGTCAAAATGTTGTCAATGCACAGCTTTTGAATCTGGAGGTGCAAATTTTGTGTTATGTGTTCTACACATAACCCCAGAATATAGATTCAGTAGATTTAGATTTATGTTGTGTTCTCAATCTCTCAGTATTTGTACTTTTAAATTTTCTTGTAATTTTCATTAACATATTAAAGTAGTAATGAGAATATATTTATACACTGCCAATCAAAAGTCTCTTACGCTCATCAAGGCTGCATTTATTTAATCAAAAAAACAGAAATCACAGTAATATTGTGAAATAGTTACAATTTAAAATAACAGTTTTCCGTATTAATATACATTAAGATATAATTTTATTAATCTTAGTGTGTTTTATATTGTTATTAGTAGTAGAATTCGTAGTAGTTTTGTTATCATTTTTTCCCTCTTTTTTTATAGAAACACTAAATGACAAACACTAAATAAGCACCACCACCAGTCCTAAGTTCAGTCAACATGACAAATATGCATTCATACTTGGTTATTCTAATTACTAAAGTTCTATCATCATATAATGCTAAATTATCATAATATCATATTATAATGCTTGACTGACTGATGCTAAGTGTCAGTAGATAAATAGTGTAGATTAATGTACAATGTTTTATAATAATAATTTATTCTATTTAGTGTCCATTTCATTAATTTAACATATTTAATATTGGGGGCATCCAAGTTATTTGACATATGAACTTTTTTTTTTTTTTAAGTAATGCAATAGTTACTTTCACTGGTAATTAGTTACTTTTATAATGATGTAACTCAGTAACCAACTCAGTTACTATTTGTGAGAAGTAACTAGTAACTATAATTACACTGTGTGTGTGTGTGTGTGTGCGCGTGTGTAGATAGATAGATAGAGTCTGCCTTGCGAGCTCAGAAAACATTAGCCTTTGAGTAGCATTAATAGTTTTTGCTTTAAGATGAGACATCTGTGTTTTTAACCTCTGTGTCCTGCCACTTGGCAAGATAAGCTTACTTAGCATTACTGTAGTTG
>JAFVLL020005178.1:0-11273 GCA_021397915.2 Tor tambroides | reverse complement strand
AATCTCCAATCTAGGCTGGAAAAACATGTCTCTATCTACATTTTTGCTAAACTCTAAATTTCAAACTTGTGCCTCTACATAAAATCCAGTTCTGGTTCCAGCTGAAATGAACACTAAAGGCTTTTATGGCTTTTCCTATGGGATCAATTTCCTGCCAAAAATATCCATGCAGTCACAGATAAAAAAAAATAAAAAGCCTGAAACCAAAATGTAAAAATGCAAGTATAAATATATTGCACAAAATTAAAAAATAAAAGCAAAGTTTTCAGAATAGCAAACAATTGTCACAGATCAAAAAATAATAAGCGTAAATAAAAATGTAACACATTTTTAAAAAAAACTAATAAGCTTGAATCAAAACTGATTTGACTGATTGGCTAGAGGAGGAGCTGTCAATCTAGTGGACCAATGATGACGCTTAAAACCATCCTGATTTAAATGAAACTCTAACCGCAACATTTGGAAAAGCAAGTACAGAACGTGGAAACAAGAGCAAAATGAACAACAGCATAAGCATACAAACAAGAAAAATATGAGCAGAAAATGTCTGAGAGCACAAAAAAACATGATTTTGTGTGCAAGTCGGATAATTTTGGACTAATATTTCAGTTTTGTGCAATATGATTTTAAATGTGTTTAAAGTTATGATTCATACTTATTTTTTTAAATGCATTATTACATTTTTTTGATTTATGCTTATTATTTTTCGATCCGTGACCGTTGTTTGATATTCTGAAAACTTTGCTTTCATTTTTTAATTTTGTGCAATATATTTTTACTTGCATTTTTAAATTTTGGTTTCATGCTTATTATTTTTCTATCCATGGCCGCAATAGTTTAGTTGGAAAATTACACAAAAAATGATGATTACATAGGCAAAATATTGTTAATGAAGACTTATTTTCATGTAGTTCCTTGCACACTATATGATCTCAAAACACTTCTACCATAATGCATGTTTTGTAAACTAATACATTTTGATGTTTGCTTTACATAAATAGCTTCATGGCTTTTCTTACGTAGTAAACTTGCTCAGTAACTCACCCGGTACAGTGTTGCACTTACAGTTGATGCAAACCTGACACGATAAAAAAACCTCAAAGATGTGTCGAAACAAGCTAAAATGACATGAGAGCTTCAAGAAATTGAGTATTTATCTTACGTTTGCTTTTGTTAACACTATCGCTTAGACTGAGGGTCGGGTTTAGTGTAAGTGGCAAACACAACAGAGCATTAAACTTTTAACAACCAACATATTCAAATGTTGCCAGAATCACAGTCATCACTCTTGTAGTGCCACTCGCTAAGCATTTCACTTTAAAAGTGTTGCGAAACATTCAAGAAGAAACACTATAATGCAGAAACAATGGCACAACTTGGGTGGAAATATAACTAAAATTATGTTTTTATTTTTAATCAAGATTATTTATTTAAATAAGATACTCAAGGTGCTTAGTTCCTTAGTTTAAAATTGCAGTTTTGCATCTCATGATGATTATTTTTTTCTTTCTGAAAAACAAGATTCTAATAGAGATTCTAATATGCTTTTGTGTACTTGTCTTAAGGGGCTTTAGACAAACAAACTGTACATTAGAACACAAGGGAAGGTACCTGTCAAGCTGCAATACATTATTTCATCATTTATTGCTAATAAATGTCCACTGTAGTACTCGATGGGCCTAAATTGACTAATGGAGTAAAGAGGTTTTATTTCATAGGTCTAATAAATGTGATTTAAATGAGTTTTCCATTAACTACGGCGAGGAACCAGTGAATGTGATTTAACATACGATAATGCCTGTAATTAATAAAACAAGCCAAATGTTGATGAATACGGATGATCACAATTAATACAGTAATATTACAGCTCAGTGTTGTAGAGCATAATTTTAAAATGTATCAGTATTGTTGTTAATATTCAGTAATGTAATTGTTTTACAGAAGTTTCGCTCAGTAATGCAAATTATCATTATTTGTATATTATTTATTCAATTTTTTGATTAACAATATTCTTGCCTATCCATTTCCATTTAATTAAGGTTCCTCAGGACATATGCCAAAATAAATAAATAAATAGATAAAAAAAAATGGTTTACACAATAGCTTTATTTGAGGAAAATACCCACATTTAAGTTACTCTTTCCCTTCTTATAGCTCTCAAACTAAATGAAACCAAACTGTAATTTTTTTAGCCTGAACTGTTGTTTTAAAATTAACAGGCAGTGCACAGTGGGTGCTTCGTTTAAACCTTCAGCTCTTTTACTGAATAAAAAATACAGTGTATATATATAAATTCTTTACAGGTTTGACATTATGAAGCGTCAAATTCATCCCTCAAAGAAAAGTATATAATGGGTTCCTGCTTTAGATTTGCCTCACCTTGTGTTAGCTCACAGCTGCTCAGTGGGCTATAAGTGCTAAAGCTGTTCCTGGTATAATGAGCTTAAGGAGATAATTATTTCTTTCAGTCGACTGACAGGGAGCATGACAGACATTTAAATGAGATGCAGCCGAGCAGGATGGAGAGATGAAAGTGCAGAAGAATGCCAGGAAGCGGTGTCTGTCCTCGCCCGCTGAGAACCAGCAGCACATGGATGTTCGGAGCCTGAGCATCTCTCACAGGGTGGTCTCAGTTGGGAGAGAGAGGATGTTATTGGCTCCCTCTTGTATTTAAGGCTCTGAGAGTAAACTGGAAGTGAGAGACTGCTCTTAAAGGCTTGTTCACCCAAAAATGAAAACTCATATGTCATTCCAAACCCAAACTTGTTTCTTTTCATGGTTGGTCCACTAATACAATACTTTTATGGCCTTTTTGAAGCTTAAAAACCCCAGTCTAATATCATTGTAATTATACTAACCAACATAGTTGTCAGAATTTCTGCTTTTGTGTTCCGCAGAAGAAAGAATGTCATACAGGTAAATAACAACATCAGGGAGAGTAAATGTTTTTGGGTGTACTGTCCCTTTAAGAAGGACATTTAACCTGCAGAGTCAGTCACTTTTACAGCCACAGTTTGGCGTTTTTCCCACTTTTGTCGTGAAGGATTGGTTGTTGGACTCACTGGACCGTATAGTTCTTTCCGCTCGCAGCTTTTCACTGATAGTCTACTTCTGAATGAACAAAAAGAGACCGTTCATCCCAAAATGAAATTATTTAGTCATGTTGTTAAAAACCCATATCATATCCTTTTCTTCAGCGGAGCATAAAAGGGGCTGTCTTCACAAAGTTATCATATGGCTTCAGAAAATTGCCAAATGGGCTATATTTATGGTACTTTATAGTTTTTAATCTTGACTTTTTCATTGTTTGTTGACATTTAGCAAAATCTCTAGGGATGCATTATATATCTGTATCGGCCAATACTTTTTTAAATGACTAATTATGGTTGATATTGGAAATGTAATTGTGCATTTCAAATCTAGCTTTTTTCACTATTTTTTGGGTAAGATTTTGAATGGTCTCTTATGCTCACCAAGGTTGCATATATTTGATTAAAAATACAGGGGGGAAAAACAGTAATATTCTGAAATGTAATTACAATGCCAAATGTAAATTTCTATTTTAATATATTTTAAAATGTAATGGTTGCTAATTAAAAAAAAAAAAAATCTTACTCACCCAGACTTTTTAACAGTAGTGTATATAACAAAATAATAGAATAATCAGCCATCTACTAGTAAAGCTCAGAATTTTAATATTGGTGCATCCCTAAAATAGCTCTCATGTGGTCTATAAGAAAAATAAACAAATATGGTTTTGGAACAGCATGATGATTTTTTTGGGGGGATATATGACTAAATAACTAAGAAATAAAGTAAAATAATCCGCTTTCATATTCCATCCACGTGACAAGCTTTTGTTTGTTTTCATGGTTGACTGCATTTCAGTTTTTGTAGTATTGATCGGACCATCTGTGGTGATGATGAAAGATTTTTTTCAGGCCTTTGAACCACTTTATTACTTTTCCAGACTCCATCGTCTGTGGAATAATTTTTCACTTTCATGGTGTTACATTTTTAACTGAAGAGAAAGATATCATCGATTCCGCATTATTTCTAAATGCATGCTGTCAGAATGGATGTTTATCTCTGAATTTTCCAAATTGTAACCCTTAATGATTAATAAGGGTTAAGTTATCTGGTTCCTTTTTGCTAGGAGCTTAAGACTTTCCAAATCCCTCCAAACTGGAACAAAATCAAAACCTATTTCTGAAACTTGAGGAATATCTCTTAAGGACGGTGAGAAAATGAAGTAAACCCTCTCGTCTCTTGCTGTTCATCTGCTGTTGGTGAAGCGTGCAGTGCAATGCTCTTGATGAGGCCTGTAAATAGAGATGACATCAAAGATAAGTGGGATTATATTGGCTTTTACAGCACTGCGCGCCACTGGCTTGGGTCTGCGAAGGATGAAGTGGAAGCTTGGAGGAGACAGCCAGATATCCCAGCGGGGACGGGCAACATTTGGGTAGACTATGAGTAACTGAGCAGTTTTGGATACTTGACTAGATAGCCAAGGGTTCTTGGTTTGAATCCGAATGAGTCAGAGCCCTTGGGCATGTTGAGTGTCTTTAATACCTGCTCCCGCTGCATGCCGGTTTTATGTCACTTGGATAAGAGCGTCTGCTCAAAGGTTCAAGGCGCTGCATCAAAGGTTTCGTTTTAACATTGGTGGGGACACTTTAAAATCACAAAAATCCATAATTCTGCAGTCTTTAATTACCAAGAGTGTTATTTTCCAAGATCTAACATCCATGTGTAACAGCTGAGAATCTGGGTGTTATAGTTAACTAATATGAAAACTTAAACTAAAACTAAAACCATAAAAAAGTTGCTTGAAATAAAAGAAACATTAACTAAAAAAAAAAAAAAAATCTGCTAGTTTGAGCAACATTTTTCATTTTAATTTAACTTGAATAAAAATAGCTAAAACTGAAATAAAAATAATAAAAAAATAAAAAAAATAAAATAAAAAACTATATGTGACCCTGGACCACTAAACCAGTCATAAGGGTCATTTGAGATTTATACATCATATACTGAAAGCTGAATAAATAATCTTTCCATTGATGTATGGTTTGTTAGGATAGGACAATATTTGGTCGAGATATATCAACTATTTGAAAATCTGGAATTTAAGGGTGCAAAAAAATCAAAATACTGAGAAAATCGCCTTTAAATTTGCCCAAATGAAGTTCTTAGCAATGCATATTACTAACCAAAAATTAAGTTTTGATATATTTACAGTAGGAAATTTACAAAATATCTTCATGGAACATGATATTTGCTTAATAGCCTAATGGTTTTTGGCATAAAAGAAAAATCGATCATTTTGACCCATACAATGTATTTTTGGCTATTGCTACAAATATACCTGTGCTACTTAAGACTGGTTTTGTGATCGAGGGTCACATATAGACATACATAAAAAAAACTAATAAAAATTACAAAAAAAAACCCCACAACAAAATTACTAAAACGTTAACTACAATGAATATAAAAACTGAAAACTATTAATAAAAACTACTAATAAAAATTCAGAATATTAATAAATACTACAGTAGTATCTCAATGATACTGGAATAACACGGCTGAGAAACTGATATGTGAAAGAAGCTGAATTTAGCTGAAATTTTCATTTTAAATGTAAATGTGAAACTGTAATTCTAATAAACAGTTTGAATTTATTTTTGGGGTCGGTAATATTTTTTAAATGCTTTGAAAGAAGTGTCTTACGCTAACCAAGGCTGCAAAATACGGGAAAAAATTGTGACATATTGTTATAGTATAAAATAATTCTATTTTATTGTATTTTAAAATGTCATTTATTTCTGTGATGGCAAAACTGAATTTTGAATTTTAATAAACTGTTTTAATTTGATACCATGAGGCCGTCATAACACCAAAAAAAAAACAACAACAGCTTTCCTCATTTTCACATCACAAATTTGCAGACGACAATTACGGCACACTCTTTTCTTCTATGTTTAGCCAAAGAAATGTCACCACAGCTGATCTGTTGTTCTTAAAATGTGACATTAAAACATATTTGAATATGAATTTGATTGATTTCATGAATTTGCTTGAAGAATATGAATTTCTTTCTTTTTTCTTGGTTTTCAGTGGTATGTGGCATTGGATCAGTGATGTAAACCTGGATCTTCCATGTTTGCTCAGGTTGTTTGTTTAGATTGAGTACTTTGATAACCTGGCTGTTAAGGCAGAGTGGGATTTGCTGATACTAGAGCCACACAATATCCTCTGTGATACTGATGTGACTGCTCTTGTGGCAGATACCGACCCTCAGTTCGATCTTATCTGTTTGGAGGTCACTGCTGGTGAGTTAGATGTTCCCCCAGGTTTGTCACAGATTCAGGAAATTTGAGTGTCACTGTAATAGCCTCATAGATAGACAGCAAAGATGCATTAATTGTATAAAATACCTTTTATATAGACCATGTCATGAATCCTCTCTGGATTCTTGAATTGAGACACTTTGAAAACCGTTTTACACACACCATGCAGCTCTGAGAACTGATCCTGACCATGACAAATGTAGTAAAAGTAAAGAGTTAAAAGAGTAGTGAATGTGACTAATTGATGGTTATGTTGATTATTTTTTTTGATTTTGAGTCGTCATCCACCAGTCTGTAGACAATTAGAAAGATCTTTTTGAAACACTTCCCACTTCCCAATTTTAAATGTGTGTAATATTATTAGTGTACTGTATGTTTGTCTAAGAAGCATCTCTAGAATTTTCTGGGTTCATCATCACCTTCAAATAATTTTTATCCTAATAATTTTCAAAATTCTTTTCTCAGTAACCAATTTAAAACTAATGTACTACTTTTATATATTTTTTTTGAATATTTATTATTAGTGTTTTTAAAATGTTTTATTTATTATTTTAATTATATTTAAACATATTATATTATATTTCAACAACCACATATTATTTCTGTTGTTGTTGTTGTTGATGAAAATATATTTGGTTTGTTTTATTTTTATGTATAAATAACTGAACCCCAAAACCTTTTGTAAAATCTTTTTTTTTTTCAAGTTTTGAAGCTTTTTATTTTGCAAAATTTGCTCAAAGATCTTGTTTTAAATAGCCAATTTAAAATTAATTTCCTATTTTTGTACCTTACTTTAATTGCTTTGATTTTTCTTAAAAAATATTAAAATAACAGAAAGATGATAATTTAATTATTATTTTAATTACATGCTAACACAGTATTTCTTTTTTCTTTTGCTTTTAGTTTTGTTTACAAACACTGAGACCAAAACTTTTTTATTTTATTTCTTTATTTCTTTTATTTCTTTCAAATCTCAAAAACTTTGGTACTATTATTAAAAACTAAAGTAATATCTCAGTGATACTTAAATAACTGCTGAGAAACTGAAATGTGAAAGAAGCTGAATTTAGCTGAAATTTTCATTTTAAATGCACTGTAAATGTGAAAACTTTTAAAGATTTCTATTAAAAATTTTGAGCCATGTTATAGATATCTGTCTTTAATTGAGAAAAATATGTTTATATCTCTCATTTTATGAGTTATTTCTTTGTTAAATCTCAAATACTTTTGTACTTTTATAAGGGGCATCTCAAACATGCACACTGTAATTATGGCATCGCATTCACTGCATATTAAACAACAGTAGCTTTGTACAAGATGATACTGTTTTGCTGGTTAGCCTGGTCCTGTTAGATATTTGTTGTTACACCATCTAGTTCTGAAAATATTTTTGATATAATTGTATACTGACTAAATTTGTACAATTTTTGAAGCGCAAATATTTCATTACATAGTTCACCAGTGCCTAATTTGTTCTGTAGAGCCTTTGACGTCACATCTTAGGATAGTTGTTAGTGAAGGCATCGCTACAGCATTAGTTGCATTACGTCACTGCTATTTACAAATCCTGTCCCATGGCCTCATGGGATAGTAAAGTGTCCATGAGATGTGCGCTTCAGAATGAATTTGAATTTGGACCGACTCTATTTGCATGCTGTATATAGTATGAAGTAGGCATACTGGAACACAGGGTATATGTACATTATCCTGCAGCTCTAGAGCGATTAGTCACATGACATTTATGGCTCAGAACATCCTAATGATATATGGTGAAAATCTGTTCCTTTTCTCTTTAATACCTGCTTTTAGCATCTGAGCAGAAGCTGTAATATACTGCATTTCTGACTTAGAAGCTTTGCACTTTGATAAACACAGGTGTGCAAAGGCCATACTGACTGGGCTGAAAGACAACTACGTAGTATGTGTGTGTACTGCAGGACCACTCTCCACTTCAGCAGCGAGTGTGACCTGCATACTAACACCGCCTCATACCTGCTATATAGTGTGTCGCAGTGGCACTGAGGGACTCTGAATCCAGCCAGTCGTGTGCTGAAAAACGATTTACACACTCTCTCAGTCACTGTTGTTCTGTTTGTTCCCTCTTTTCTCTACTCTCTCCATTACTTCCCACACAAACACACACACATAATGTGTTTGTCTGCATTGCAGTGGGCTTGTGGTAAACCTCATGGGGGTTCTTTGGTTTTTAGCCACCTATCGCAGCCCACATTTGTTATGCGCGGGTGTGTGAGTGTCTGCGTGGTTAAAGAGCCGGTGTGATCCATGAACTATCACCATTGAGCAGGACACTAAACCTCAGGTTGCTCCATTGGGAGTTGCCCCTGCAGTAAGAATAGTGTAGCCGTTTAGATAAGAACATCAGCTAAATGAAAACGTAGTACAATAAAATGGGCGTAGTATAATAAAATAAAATGGGTGTAGTAGAATAAAAAAGTCCTTTACTCACCCTTACTATATTGTTATTCAATCCTGTATGGTTTTTTTTTCCTGTGGAGCACAAAAGAAGAACTTCAAGTACCTTTTTTCACTGATGATGTTTTTTTTATTCTTTTTGGAGCTTGACAGACTTGATTACAATGAATTGTTGTATGGAAAGGAGCTGAATAAAAATGAAAATTGTCATCATTTACTCACCCTCCTGTTATTGCATACCCCCCTGACTTTCATTCTTATGTGACACAAAAGGAGCTATTTTGTGGGATTTATTTTTTCCTGTCTTTGTACAGTAGAAGTGAATGAGGGCTGTTGAGCTCCAAAAATGAAAGAACCAAGCAATCCATACGACTTACGAACAATTACAGAGGAAAAAAGCTTTTGATCAAAGTATTTATTGACCAAATGCTATACCAAAATTAATTTTTAATTATTTGAATTTAATAATCACTGCTGGCTAACATAACATGTTTTTATAATATTTTTATAATATTACACTAGTATTTTCCTCGCGTGAAATATTTTTCTTACACTTAATATCGATATCTTGATATCTTAATATCACACTTAGTATTTTTCTCCCTAATGAGATTATATCTCACTTAACGTATATATCTCTATATATCATGTTGTTGAGAATTGGTCTTGAAAATTAGTATTTCCACATATTACGACTTGATGACGATGGTGCTTTGGCATCATTGTGAAACCTGGCACTGTTTGCTTTTTTGCTCTGGAAAAGAGAAAATCGAGCACTCTTATTATTTTCTGTTTCATATCTATTTTCTATAGCTTTCACTGTTAAAAATAATTATTAGTGTATGAGTCCTTCTACTTCCAAAATTTGTTACATTTAATGTGTTACTTGCCATTTTTGTAATTCTTTGTGAAATTTATTAGCAATTTCTGAGTGAAACATGTTTCAGAGTAAATCCTACACCAATTTTTTCATTTCAGTGTATCTATTATTTTCTATCCACCTTAATTTTCAATGTTGAAGTAAGCTGTTTTCTGTGAATGTGCAAGACTTCTGGTTCATTAGCTGCTGTAGGGAAATAGCAAGAAGAATAACAAAGTGCAGTAAACGGTAAAACTGTTTTCACTACAAACCATTGTATTCATAAATAAGATAATACATTAAAATAATAGGGTAAGAAACACCAGTTTGCAATATCAAGCAGCAAAACGAGCTGTTTTGTACAGCGAAAAATAAGATGGATAGCATATTCTGTAGCTAGGTATAGAATATCTTGGTATTTTCATCAAAATAAATAAAATAATAGATTTAGAGTCAGTCAATGTGATAATTTTTAAATACTGTATCGTCAGGGGTTTTGCACCAAAGATCTGGCAAAGCTGTACTGGAGCTGTTCAGTACAGGACAGTATATTCTGTGACTTTAGATGAACTAATACTGCTGTTGACCTGGTGTCCCATATCTGTCCTCAAAACCTCTCAGTTTGGCCACAAGCCAGTTCTCCATGTGCTCCACATTCCTGTGACTAATTTCATTGGCCTCAGAACTCAGAACTTAATAAGGTTAATGTGTTTCGACAACTGTGAAAGGACTTAATTAGCCATTAGAAAGTGAAAGACATTTGACATCCGTCATAAAAACAGATGAATTTTAATCCTGGATCACTCTGCATGTTTAACTGGAAGTGCGAGCAATTGAAGGCACAGACACAATGTTTGCTGCATGATCTTCTCATATCAGTATTCACCAAACAGATCATGCTGTACATTAAAGATAGAAGCAGTTAAGCTCAAAAGTTTTTAATTGAGATCAATCTGGCAACCTGTTTCAGTTGCTTCAGAGCAGTTTACTGACAGTTCACTTTGAAAAATTGCTCAGATTTTGTTTTAGCTACAATGAATGCATAGCAGAATGCAGTTCAGTCCCAGAATGCAATGCACTATGTCTGCTACCTTCTTGTCATCAGCCATACTGATAAAGTGAATGTGACTGGCCTAGCCTAAAGCGGTCTCTCTCTCTACACCTACACACACACACACACCCGCACATCTCTTGTCAAACTGACTGGCTCTCGGTGAACATATGCTAATGTCTGGAGCTGTGTCATATTGGAGCACTCACTCGTTTCCTCGCACAGCCAGCTTCCCCTCTCACGTGCCTCTTAGATGTCCCTTCTCTTCCACACAGGAGCTGTTCATTTCTGATCTCCACAGATGGCTTCAGAGCTCTTTAACCTTTCCATTACAGCTACTAAAAAACCTTTTTGATATGAGTGAATTCATAAAACAAAAAGGTTTTTTTTTTGGAGGTTTAAGAGACTACTCTTACAGGCATTATTTCAACAGCACCAAATGGGAGTGCAAAAATAATGAATATTTTCCTAATACTCATACTTTCTCTTTTGACTCTGCCCCTGCATATCAGTTAAACTCTTGTGTGTTTAGCTTTTCTGTTTTTGCTTTAAATTGTGAAAGTTTATTTATTTAGTT
>JAFVLL020005176.1:0-11664 GCA_021397915.2 Tor tambroides | reverse complement strand
TGGTACCGAACGACAAGACCTTTTTCGATACTCGGTGGTATCGAGGCAATTCGGTCGGTGCCTAAAAAGTATCGAACTCGATACCCAGCCCTAGTGAGCATGATATTAATGATTATTTACAAATCAGCCAAATTTGTTTTGAATCTCTCTGACAGATGTTTGTTTTTAATTCTGTCTTCTTTTGTGTGTGCCATCATTAATTTCAACCACACAGAACGCTTTCAGTATATATTGAGTGTATGATGCAAAAAAATCTCTTTTTTTCCTGATGACGTGTTTCAGAATTCTATGGAGAGGCTTTTGAGGTCTCAGATTGTTGAGCTTTTATCTGAAGCAGTAACAGCTTTCACATGAATCAAACTCTGACTCTATCAATCTCCAAGCTATGGTGTAAACGCATCCACTCACTGAGTCCGGTGACAAACTCTTTGAAGTTGATGAGAGAGTCTTTGTTTTGGTCGAGCAGGCGGAAGAGTCGGCTGGAGAGCGTGTTGGTGTGAAGGCCGCAGCCCCAGGGCGCCAGAGCGGAGAAGAGCTGAACAAACTGGCCGCAGTCGATGCGGTACTGCTCCAGATACGGCAGACTCGGGTCGTGCCGCTCCGCCGCGGTGCTGGTCGCACCCCAGTAACAACTCATGATGTGCTTCGCCTGGGAGAGACACACATATACACTAACATTCACACAATTACACATACAATAACTAGAGCTGGATGACATGACGGTAGGTACTGCAGACATATACCACAAATGCATCCATTTTAGTTAAATTTCCATCTTGAATATACCAAGATCTAAAATAACCCGCAATGTGATGGATTTTGGCAGTACCGCCCCACTATAATGTACATAAATATACAGACAGCAAGTAGTTTCTGGAAGTACACAGATCAGATAAAATACATTTACAAACAAACAAACAAAATAAATAAAAATAAACAGATAAACAAACAAACAAATAAATAAATAATGCGTAATATCACTGCGCCTGCTGCACCCATGGTACAGCAGCAAAGTTCCTTGATTATTACGCCGGAACGAGAGTATAGTTTCTAGCCATATCGGACTAGAAAATCACAACTTTTCATTTTCCGTCAGTCTTAGTACACGATGAAACTACAGAAGAGTCAAGTTTTAAATAGGAAAATTATCGAAACTCTTTGGTCATTTTTGAGCGAGATGCTAATGGTCTAATCCGATTTAATGATCTATGCTAAGCTAAGCTAAAAGTGCTATCGCCAGACTCGGCTGAATGGATTCAAAAATAGTAAAACTCAACTGGGAGTTGTAAAATGAGCCTATTTTCAAAAAAGTGGAGTGTTCCTTTAAGAGTCTCAGAGAACTGCTCGTCACCCCACGGAAGGGAGGGGCGGGGTGAGCAGAGCTCATTAGCATTTAAAGGGACATGCAACTAAACAGCTCTCTGCAAACAGAGCTAAAAAGGTAAAAAGGCCAAAAGGTTTTACACTACTGTTGAGAAATTTTAACCAAAGTATGTTATAGACTTTTCATTAAGACCCTAAAGAATTATATCAACTTGTGGAAAATAAAAAGAGCAAAAAAGCATTAAGTGTTCAGAAGAACACAGATCAGAAAAAAAAACATCTACAAACAAAATAAAATAAAAATAAATAAAGACAAACAATAAATAATGTAATAATGACGATACATTATTTAAAAATATTACTACTATTAAATATTAATAATTAATAAATAAATGAATGAATGAATAAAATGTACCATGACCCATTTTGGTGGTACCTACTATAATGTACACAAATATACTGACAGCTAGTGGTTTCTTTAGTTTAAAATGAGCATTAAGGTGTTTGGAAAAACACAGATCAGATAAAACATTTAAACAAAATAAAATAATAAATAAACATAAAAACAATTTAATTAAAACAATGATATTACTACTATTTAATTAATATTGCTAAAAATAAATCGACTAAATAAATAAATAAAAAGTTATAATTAAATGCTGTGTTTATGCATTTATCTTACCTTAAAAAGAACATACAGTTCTTCCAACTCCTCAATAGTGAACGCGGACTCTGTCATGATTGCTCTCACCTAAATATCACACAATACAGCATAAACGATCACGTGTGGAGATTTAATATTGTGAAACAAGACTTTTTGATCACACACTTACCACACTCCTCTTGGCTGTGTCTTCTAGTGACTGTATGACCTTTAACCTTTGTTTGAACCTCATCTGCTCGATGACGTCGGCACGCAGGCTACCAAACTTCTACAATTAGATGAAAACAATGTATGCAATTAATAAGGATCATATTGGCATTGGTGCTCGTCTATGTCCCTCTTGCTCCGCCCCCTCACCTCATAGGACGCTTTAATGAGCTCAAAGACGTCAATCTCAGGTGGAGGGTTGTTGCCACTGGTCAACAGGGCATGAAGGTGGGGAATGGGTGGAGAAATGGTCTGCTTATTTACAACATTATCCAAATATCTGCAGGACCAAGAAAGAACACAAACCTTGTTTAGTGCATCTTCACAAAGCTCAGACAGTAGAAAAGGGATAATAAACCTTAACCCTGTAAAGCCTAAAGTTTGCTCTTTTTTTTTTTAAATAACATCTCTGATCCATCAGGCTTTTATGGCTCATATAGTATGATATAGTGAGAATATGAAGAAAAAAACAGCTCAATCTTATTCATAGGCCCAAAATAAGCAAAAAAAATAATAAAAAATTGGTGCATATGAAGATATTTATATGGACAAAAAGTTAAGATGACATTCTGATGATTGTAATGTAAATCAATCATTATAACAGTATAGCAGATACTTGCATAAAATTATAAAAATATCAGTTGTCATTCTATATCACCAATAATATGTCTTAGTAAGATGATACTGAAATTCTTAAGTTTGATTATCAAAACATATAATGCAATACATCACAATAATGATTGAGAGATGAACAAATAAACATTCCTCAAAAGCCTGATGATCATATTTGATACTCATGATTTTAAAAAAAAATTATATCTAGATAATCAAGTAAACTGAAGCTGTTTCAGTCTAGTAAGTGTTGAAATAATACTAACAATATCAAAGTTATTCTTATGTTTACTTAATAAAAATCAGTACAGATTTCACAGCAAAAAGACATGTGAAGCACGAGCTGAAGATGGACGTTTGCACAATTATACTAAAAGAACTTCTGCTTGCTAAAAAGTCTAAACTATCAATCGGACGACAGAAGACATGTAGTACATTGAGTACAACAGCAAAGTTTTTATCATTCAGAGACTTTATTTGTGAATCAAATGTCATACAGTTTCATACATTAAGTATCATACATACAAATATCATACAGGCTTTAGGGTTAAAACTGAATTTATAAGGGAAAAAAAACTCAATTGCTTTATGCCAATGTGAATGCCTAAAAACTGTTAAATTAACATTGCCTTCATATTGCATTCACTCTACAGTCATCTTGTATTAGCCACACTCACCTGCCCAGAATAGTCATGGCCTCTCCCTCATCTGAACAAGACAGCAGTTGATCCATGTTTGCATGTAGCACAGCTAATGCCACCTGGAGAAGAGTGACAGACACCTGTTAGTCACATTTACATGTCACAGACACTGACCAGGTGCTTTTGCTCTCTGTGAAATGTTGCTTAAAAAAAATACACATACATATATAAACACACATATATGAGGGCTGTTAAGAGATTACATTTTTTAATCTAATTAATTACATTGTGTGCCAATTAATCAGTCAAATAAATCGCAAATTAATCGCACATCAACGTGGGCAGAGAAATTACATCCCAAAAGATCATTTAAAATTATTACTGCATTAAAACAGTAGCTTTACAAGGAAATATTTTAATTCAACATATAATTTATTACACATAATATTTTAAGGCTACAAATTGGCCATCGCATTGTTTTCAGAAGCTGAATCTGAAGTGACATTTAGATATATTTACATAGACTGTTCAAAGGTGGCATGAATGCATTTACACTGCAATTTGAATTGCATTAATAATTCTATGAGATTTAAATGGGCATTAATGGTAAATGAATATTGAAATGTTTTTTTTTTTTTAATGAAATGATGCTCTAAATATGAAAATAAAACAGCCAGTAGGTGGTGGGAAGTCACTGTCTTAATGAGCGATTCATTCGGAAATAAATTAAGTGACTGTCTTTGTGAATGAATCACTGACTCACTTGATATGTTCAAAACCATGAGTAATGAAACACTGAGCAGTGTTTCATTGAGTAATGAAACACTGCTGTGTCACTCAGAGATGCAAAACAGCTCTGCTATGGATTTATCTGGAACTATTTTCATTTGAAATTGAGCAAAAACAGACAATGTCGTGCCTAAAATGTACCTCTTGTTTATTGAACTGTTGTATAAAAACAATAATCACATTTGCAACCACGTAGATATTTGGGAAAACAGCACTCTTGTCTGATATTGCTGCTTGTGTGATATTGCTAAACCATGTCATAAGACAAAAACCCATTCAGGGGCATTTTTGACTTCATATCTACACAAGCTTCAGTCTGGATCCAACCCTTACGAAGATCTGAGAGGCCCGAACACCTGAGAGGAGATGATGCCAACCCCCCAGAAGACCTCAGATGATGCTAACCCTGGAACAACATATAAAACTACCAAATTTTGCTTATCATCATTGCAGTTAATAGTGTTCACCATCTGTTTGATTACGTGTAATTTGTAACTAACTGCATGATTTTTACTGTACATTTCTGCCATAGTCACCACTAATAACCTACTCTTAAATATAATGTAGAAACTTAAAATTTTCTGTAAAGCTGCTTTGCAACGATTTGTATCGTGAAATCTTGGATCTTGAATTTTAGGCTTTCCCATACTGATTTATTTGATTTATTTTTTTATAAAATAAAAATTTTATGCAATCAAAGTTGTGGTAGTTTTACACCATAGCATCATAAATGATATCGAATAGCCATAATTTTTTCATCAAATCAAAGTTATAAATTCCAGAAAAAGTGCCACCACAAATAGAGTGTAAGTCTGTGGGAAACGCTGCCTGCATTCTATAGATTACATCACAGTCTGTCGTTCTACATCATGTTCATCAGCAACTGCATGCAATGAAAAGTGAAAGTCGTGACGTATTGTCAAGTATGGTGACCCATACTCGAAATTGGTGCTCTGCGTTTAACCCATCCAAGTGCACACACACAACAGTGAGTAGTGAACAAATGCACACACACACACACACACACAGTGAACACACACCCGGAGCAGTGGGCAGCCATTGCTCCAGCGCCCGGGGAGCAATTAGGGGTTCGGTGCCTTGCTCAAGGGCACCTCAGTCGTGGTATTGAGGGTGGAGAGAGCGCTGTACATTCACTCCCCCCACCGACAATTCCTGCCGGCCCGAGACTCGAACTCGCAACCTTTCGATTACAAGTCCGACTCTCTAACCATTAGGCCACGACAGGTCTGGGTCATTATTTTTCCATAAGTAATCACACCTAATTAACATTTGCTGTTTGCATGCTGTGAAGGTTTTGTAGGCAAAATTGTCGAAGACTTGCATGCATGCAAAACCCTCAGAAACTTCACCAGTATGTGATGCAGCATCTGATAATCCTCACCTGGAAAATGACTTTAATGCCCTCGTAGAAGAAGCAGTCGACCAGCAGCACCGCGCTGTCGAAAGGCATGACGGACAGGAAGAGTGTGAGAAACCAGGACAGAGAGATGGTGGAGATGACGCCCAAATCCTGCATGTGCTCATACAACAGCGGCAAACACTCGCGGGTCAGCTCCTCAAACACACCCTGATCCACCAGCGCTCCTGACACAGATCAGAAAATACCGGTGAGCAGAAAGTCACATCTGACTGGTTACAACTTTCATTGTGTGCTTATATTTGTGTGACTGACCTACAACTCTAGTGTTGTAATAGTCGGGCAGCATCCGTTCACACAGCGCCACAAGCAGCCAGAAGGCCTCCTCTTCAGTACAATACAACAACAACACGGACGTAACAATGTTCATCGCCTGGAGAGAGAGATGAAGCAGAACAATGTTAAACAGCAGCTCTCATATGACTTCTCCACAGGCAGACACTGTGCCAGAGCACTGCTGGTCTCAAATAATGTCCTTATATAATGTATTTAACATGCACAGACAGCAAAACATCATCAATATGCAAGACAATAAATGAGTAAGCAAATAAAAAATGTACACAAAACTAGATTTCTCCCATTACAAAGAAAAACTACATTTCAAGTGACCTATGTGGCACGCTGCGACGCAAGATTGGCTGACAAACACTACGTTCCTGTTTTTGATGTGCTGCAAAGAGTCTATCAGAAAGGATTTATAAGGACAATAAGAGTTTTATTTATAATTTCAGGTGTAAATTGATTACTATGAATTATGTATTATATACATTAGTATATATATATGTAAATAATTTGACCGTTAAATTAAAACCCAGTGATAGCATAAAAACGCTGCATTAAATTACGTTTAGTTTTATTTTACTTTCGTGCAATAAAAACCATGGGCAATCTATATATATATATATATATATATATATAGAATATTTAATTGATTAAGAATGTATTATTCAATTATTATTCAATTCTTCTGATTTTATGTTATGATCTCAAAACTAATGTCATCTAAAAACATCTCACATATTTTACAACATGTCCAGACCAAGAATGACACAAAACAACCCATAAATCAATCATGACAATACATTTTGTTGTTCACATGGTTTGTTTCTTTGTCACACTAGGTAGTTCAGCCATAATAAAATCTCATTTGTCCAAACGGTCACAACAACTCCACACAGAGCTGCAAAAAGTAATCCAATGGCATTCATAGAGTTAAGTTTTGATATAATTTTTGGGCTGACTGTAGCTACATACTCAACATCAGACTGGGGTGTGTGTGTGTGTACCTGGCAGTATCCGATGCTGGGGTTTCTGTAAGCGTAGGCAGTCAGGACGCGTCTCAGGGCAGCGATGCCCATCTCGTTCTGGAAGGCGTGATGTTCAGGCATGGAGCGGTGCAGGTCTCTCTCGATCTCCTCTGTCGCTAGAGTACATTTACCCATCGCCTGCTCAACCAAACTGGCATAGTAACCCGGGTGTGTGGCCATCTCGTTCTGAGCACCTGAAACACAGGGAAAACAACAGGTTTTAAAAGGTGTAACGTGATCGTAATGAGGAGCAGAGCAGCTCTATAACAACAGCTGACAGTCTGTTTTTCTCTGACAGCGTGTGAGATCTCACACTGATGTGTAAACATGACGGTCACACACACAGGCAGCATAAGTCAACACACACACACACGAGGATAAGCATGCTAATACTCATGTCAACTGTGCACAGTACACAAATGTTCATTAATGCACTGCATACCCAAATGATGTACTGCGTTTTCCAAAATGTGCAGGATATAAACAGTGCACACAAAGCAGAATACTGTCTCCAATAATGCAACATGTTCGACTTGACCTGACAGTTTTTTTTAAATGGTGACCTGTAGGGCTGCCCCCTAAAAGTCGACTAATCGTTAGTCGACCAAAATTGTATTAGCCGCTTAGTCGCAGGAAAAAAAAAAAAATAATTCCACAGGCGAAGTCACGCAGTCCGTGACGGACAGATCATTAACGGCTGGTCTATGTGGTAATGGGTAATGCAGGACACCCAAACGCTCGCCTATCATTCATCGACCTACAATGTGGCTTATCATCTGAAATAAGTAAGTATTAGCAACTTTACATGGCCGCTCAATCTAATGTTAACAGTAGCTCATTGCAGGACAGATGGAGGCGCCGGTGCACTCACTTACTCTTAAAATACTCCCTCATTTTTGGTTATACAAATAAGAGTTATACATCTTTCAAATCTGTTAGGATTCAACGTTTATTTGTGTGCACTCACAATAACAACAAAATGTGCTTCTGTAAAATAATGAAAGCAAACAGGATGCGCTTTCTGCCGTCTCGTTCTCTGTGAACTCGAGCGCTAAACTCCATGTATATCTTTGCCTTACAGACATTAAAAATATATCTATAGAGAGTGAAAGGTCTACTTTCACATGAACCAATTCAACTGGAAAACAAATATTCTCAGGATTATGTAATCCGTATGAAACGTCACATACAGATGCCTCCACTACTGCGGAGATGACGAGTCCGTGTCGTCGACTTCATCTCTTGAGCCGAAAACAAAGAAAGCACTAATTTATCAAGTTATTAAAATATCAATGCAGTCTCCTTACTGTTTTTTCCCTGACACATTCATAATCGTTAGCTTTAAATAAAAGCTTTATGCGTGTGCTTGAGCATTTATAGGCTATGTAGGCAATTAAAGGCTCATTATAATGATTTAAATGATTTATTAATAAACGTGCGATTAGTTGACTAATGCTTAAAATGAACAACTACTAGTCGACCAGAAAAATCCTTAGTCGAGGGCAGCCCTAGTGACCTGCTAACCTGCAGATGAAAATATTGCTTAACGCCTGATTCACACATGCTCCGTCTGCAGTGCGTATGCAGTCCGTGTGCGTTACGTATGTGGTGCAGAAGCAGCACGGACTCATTGTGTTTTCACACAGGACGCGTTTGCAGTCCGCTCCTGATCCGCAGCTGTTTACCACAAACACAACATTTATTATTTTGATTTCAAATCCAAATGTTTAGCCTATACTGAAAGTGCTTTTTCAGCATTGTGATCCTGTTTTATCACAATACAGTTACACAATCTTTCATAGACATATTAACGTTTAAACTCAATAAATATAAACAACATATTAAATGCATTAGGATTCTAGATTTGTATATTAAGTTGCTCAAGCAAGTGGAAACACATTTAAACATATCATATAGCCTACTTTTCACAAATATTTTAAATTAAAACTTACCACTGACAGAAACAGTCGGCTCTCGTGCCTTTTACATTTGAATCTTTATTACAAACAGACCCGCGGGTCTTTAAGAACTTTGTTTTCTACCGACACAAGACACAAGTGCATATGTTGCCTTGTTTATCTAAAAGTGCACTTTTATTTGTTTTAAACCTAGCCAAAAAGCCTGTGAAACACAGTAGACTTTAATTATATATATTTATTGTGATATTACTACATTTCCATGTCAATCCATGTTCATTTTTACCGTGAACAAAGCGCTGTCACTTTAATTCAGCGCGTGCAGCACAGCAAAAATAGACTCGGTGCGGAAACGATCTCTGCACTGCTGCAGCCGCACCGCTCCTGGAACGCACTGCCGGACCGCAGCCGCGTGCAGTGTGAACACTTTAATCCGTTAACATGGGTGCGGAAAAAAATACGCACCGCAAACGGAGTATGTGTGAAACAGGCGTAACTCTGGCTAACTATTGGCCAACTCTGGTATACAGCATCAAAAGGAAACATAATGTGTTTAATTTTTTACTTGGTTCCTTCCAAATAAATAAATACACTTACAATGTATCAAATGAACATGAATAAACTTTTTTTCTTGACAAATTAGATTAAAAGAGCAAAATTACAATATTTCATTTGGAAACAAAAATCATGTGACTGGAATGTAGTACCAGTCTTGTTATGGATAGTTAAAAAAAAACACTAAAGCTATTTTTATTTTGCAAATAACTGAAAATAACTGCAAATAACCAAAAAAAAAGAAGTTTAATTAGACATCAAAAAATAGTTAAACAGGAAAAAGTTGCTTACTGAAATAACTTTTAAACAGATTTTATATATATATATATATATATATATATATATATATATATATACACACATATACACACACATATATACATATATAAAGCACTAATAAAATTTACCTAACAAAATTACTAAAACAAACTTAAAAAAAAATAAGTCACGTGGTCTTGGTGAGCGGCGCCCCCTGGTGTTTGGAAGACTCATTACCTGAGAATAGCAGCCACAGTTCTCCTCTCAAACTCTCTGGTATCCCGTTCAGAACCAGCTCTCTGGTCTTAGACGTGCGGTACATACAAACTCCACGACCAAACTCAAAGAAGTGGATGTTCCATGATTCCTCTTTCATCTTCTCTCTCGTCTGGAGGAGGAGAAAGAGGAAGGTCAATACATAACCAAGGAAACACAAGGCAACAAGTTTTTTGGGTTTTTTTAGATTTCATTCTATTTCTGTGGAAATTCATTTCCAAAAATGTATATTTTTTTATTTTAGTTTTAATTAACAAAAATAAAGTTGGTTTGTGTCAGTAAGTTTTTTGTTTGTTTGTTTTTTTAGAAATGTGTACTTTTATTCATCATGAATGCACTGAATTGATCAAAAGTGAAAATAAATATATTTTAATAGTCCTTTTGTACTTTCTATTTATCAAAGAATCTTGCAGAAACTTTCGATCTGTAGTGTATTTAAGTGATAATTAGCTGCGTAATAAGCAGATAAAATGATTTTAAAATCCTTTTATGCATACTTGTTTTAACCACTTCACATGAGGGCTGATGGATATGAGAGGGGTGTGTCTCACCACTTTAGGCCCCAGCTCCTCCGGGACGTCCTGCTGGTAGATTTGCAGTAGGCCCTTCTTGGCAGTGGGTAGACTGGGGCTGTAGTGTTGGTTTAGGGGCATCTCTCCGAGCCCCAGGACAGGAGGGGACGGGGGCAGAGAGGGTGGCGTACTCGGGCTGGGATTCTCCTATAAGCAATGACAAACATGGAAATGAGTTATGCTTCAATGGGGCAAATGTCTTTAATCATGAAGCAAATACTCTAGTTAACAAGTTTAAGGTCAGTAAGATTTTTGTTTTTGAACCAAATTAAAACTTTTATTCAGCAAGGATACATTAAATTGATCAAAAGTGACAGTTAAGACACTATATTTTTACAAAAGATTTCCATTTCAGATAAATGTTGTTCTTTTGAAGTTTCTATTCATCACAGAATGCTGAAAAAAAAAAAAAAAATTCCAGAAAAATATGAAGCAGCACAACCGCTTTCAACACTGATAATAATTAGAAATGTTTCTCGAGCAGCAAATCATCATATTAAAATGATTTCTGAAGAATCATGTGACACTGAAGGAGTAATGATGCTGAAAATTCAGCTTTGATCACAGGAATAAATTACATTTTACAATGTATTCACA
Organism: Tor tambroides; assembly: GCA_021397915.2. NCBI lineage: Eukaryota > Metazoa > Chordata > Actinopteri > Cypriniformes > Cyprinidae > Tor > Tor tambroides. The sequence continues at coordinate 509 of JAFVLL020005176.1, read as the reverse complement.
TAGAAAACAGTTATTTTAAATTGTAGTAATATTTCACAATATTACTGTTTTTACTGTATTAATACATGCCATGGTGAGCAAAAGAGACTTCTTCCAAAAACATTTTAAAAATCAACCCCAAACTTTTGATCAAAAGTGTATATAAAATGAAATACTATACTATTCTGATAAATTCTGACTCACGGATTGAGTGTTTAGACCACATGGCCTGTCAGGCGTGCGCTGCAGGAAGTCAGAGATGCGCTGTACCAGGAAGTCACGGTCTTTGAGGTTGGCAAACAGGAAGGTCATCTTGTTTTTAGTGCTGATCGACAGTGGACTCGGCAAAACACTGCTGCTGTCCGCTTTCTCCACTATAGTCACCTACAGAGAAAGAATGAGAGAAGATGTGTCCGTCAAGCTGTTGTATCTGTGTGTGTGTGTGTGTGTGTGTGTGTGTGTGTGTGTGTGTGTACCTACTTAACCATATTTTGGGGACAAATTTGTACCCAAAAGTGAGGTAAACCTGA
>JAFVLL020005175.1:64704-88939 GCA_021397915.2 Tor tambroides | reverse complement strand
TAGCAGCTTAGTACGCAGAAAGCGTTCATCGAGTTTGCTTTTCTGCGGTTCAGCCTGTTTCTTGGTGGGCCAATCAATGTTTAACTTGGCAACCGCACGAGTAAATATTAATAGCTCCTCATGCTGGGGGGATTGAGGGGGCGAATCCTTGATGCTCTCCACATCAACCTTCTTGGAGGAAGATGCTGGCTCACCGGCTGCACCTCACGTGCTTTTAAGCTTCCTGGTCATTACGTCACTCGCCCATGACGTCTCGCCCATCAATTGGACTGATTACACATATGATTCAGAGCATGGTATCGCTGAAGGCGTTTCCCTGGCATTTTCCGACCCAGCTTGAGTTCCTGAAGGGGAACGTTTGATTTTTGATATGTCCTCACCTCATTCTAATAGCCTAGCAAGTGTTAATGGATGCATTCCTTCAGAACCTTTTTCGCTCTATTGTGCCTCGGTGGATGACGCCATGCGTCTAATTAAGATAGCAGGTTACAGCGCTTGGCTTGCTAAAGCAGATATCACAGACGCTTTCAAGATCATGCCTATTCACTCTTCCGATTGGCCTCTTTTTGGCGTTAATTGGAGATTGATGTTCTGTTTTGCAGTGAGACTCACTTTCGGGTGTAGAAGCAGTCCATACATTTTTAATTGTTTGTCTGAGGCCCTGTGTTGGATTATGTTGAACGTTCGCAAACTCCTTTCGTACTACATTTACTAGACAATTTCTTGCTGATAGATTTTCCCTCTTCGGGAAGCTCAGTGCTCGACACACTAAAATCAGTATTCACCGAGTTAGGCATGCCCTTGTCAAATGAGACAGCCATGAGTCCGTCTACATCCCTAAAATTTCTCGGCATCGTTCTTGATTCCGTTAAGATGCAAGCCTCTCTCTCCAGTGATAAACTCCTTAGAATTAGGTCCTTCTTGGAATTGTTTCCTTCTTGGAATCCTCAGTGTTCATAGTGAAATCTCAATTTTGGTTTGAGAATTATCCCTCAAGGTCGGTCTTTTATTTCACGCCTGCTCACTTTGGCTCACTCTGTCGATAACCTGAATGATATGGTCTACTTAGATGATGGATGTCGTTCAGACCTTAGGTTTTGGTCGCTCCTGATCAATGGTTGGAACGGTATATCTCTATTTTATAAAGATGTCCCCGAATCATCCGGCGCTCTCGAGCTATTCACTGACGCAGCCCCTTCCATTGGCTTTGGGGGATTTTTTCAAGGGCAGTGGTTCGCTGAGAAATGGCCGAACGATTTTTCTTCCTTGACTAGTTCTCCTTCGTCCGCTCTTTACGAATTATATCCCATCGTAGTAGCTAGCGTTCTCTGGGGCACCGTTTGGTCACGTAAACGTATTGCGATGTTCTGCGACAACGGAGCTACAGATAATAAATAAAGGACGTTCAAATTGCCAAGCTATCATGTCTCTTCTTAGACGTTTAACTTGGCAATCCGTTATACACAATTTTATCATCACATCCGTTCATATTTCAGGACAATCTAACGTCATTGCTGATGCTCTCTCTCGTTTTCGTCTGCAGGCCTTCAGACGTCTTTGCCCGGCAGCGAACCCGAATTCAACACCATGCCCGTCTTTGGCGGAAATGATCCTCGACTAGGCACCCAGTTTAACGTTTTATTAAATTCCGCTAGAATGTACACCACTAGAGGTCTAGCGGCTTCGACTCTTAAAGCATACAATTCCGCTTGGTTCCGGTTCGTGCACTTTTGTTTCTCGTTTCAAATTCCCGTTTTTCCAATAATAATCATGACGGTTTACGCTTTTATCGTTAATTGTTTTGATTCTTGTAATTTGAGCATTGCTACCATTCGCAAAATGGTGGCTGGCATCCAGTTTTATGCACGATATCACAATCCCGGCTTCCCAAGTCTTTTTTCTATGCCTTCAATTCGGCTTCTCCTTAAAGGCATAGAGAGATCTGCTCACAAGTTCCCAGACAAATGACTTCCAATTACACTCGATATATTGCACAAGCTAGTAGATACCATCCGCAAAGGTCTTTTTTCCGTGTATATTAATACCCTCCTTGAAGCCGTGTTTCTGACAGCCTTTTATGGATTTTTGTGACCTGGGGAATTCGCCTCAGACTCAAATTACTTTAATTCATCTCGCGGTTTATCTTTTTCCGATTTGCACTTTGCACCTTCCTTTTATTCGTTATTCCTAAAGTGTTCTAAAACGGATACTGCTGGCATGGGCGTCACTATCTCTGTCTCTAAAATTGATAACTTTTATTGTCCTTATTCATCAATGATAAAGTATCTTAAAACACGTCATCACACACCCTGAAAAGCTCACCTATTCATGTTAACTAACGGGCACCCCATGACTAAGCACTGGTTAAGGGTCCATCTAGTTTCTGTCTTAACATGCTGCGGTCTTTCTCCTCACCTTTACACTGGCCATTCGTTCCGCATTGGTGCGGCCACTACAGCAGCCGAATGCAATATCCCAGACTCCACCATCAAGACGCTCGGCAGATGGTCGTCTACGGCATACGAGTCTTACATCAGACCTAACTTACGAACTTTACTGAATGCCCAGCGAACTCTTTCAACCTACAATCAAGGTATGCATTTCGCTAGCTACTGGTGGTGGTTTTATTTACGACTACTTTTAATCACAATTTATTCCGATTCTAAGAGCTTATCAGTGCATATCGTGGTTTCGTTTAGTCGAATACGTCACCATAAACTCAGGCATAACGTTTATAGGATTTAACTTTACTGTTGAATATATTAGATTTAATGTTCCATGACCAATCACAGCCCTAGCTTTATGCCAAACGCAGCTTCAGTTTTAATACCTTTACCTACCACGATCTTGATCTATTGTGGTTTAATATGAAATAGTTTTGTGATTACAGGCTATAGGTATAATTTTAATTGCATCCATAGTCCTCGTTCATCGATACCTATCATAGCTCTAGCCCAATAATTCAATCTATCGAGGCTTCATGAAAAATAGTCATTCATAGGTTTATATCATTGAATTATGTATCGAGGCCAAACGCGGTCCTGGTCTATAATGCCTAGCGTGGTTTTTGATTTTGCCATTGTCTTTATCATTAAATTTGGCCTATCGTGACTTTGTGAAAAGTAGCATTCATAGTATATATCACACAGTTTATCTTCTTGGGCATTTTTGACCCTCGTTTTCATTGTCTATCGTGGCTATGACCTTAATATCTATTCTTATCATGAATTCAGCCTATTGAGGCGCCACGGAAAAACATAATTGTAGCTTTATATCACAGAATTATATATCGAGGCTTCGTGAGAAGTAGCATTCATGGATGTATATCACACACATTTTATCTTCATGGGCATTTTCGACCCTTGTTTTCATTGCCTATCGTGGCTTTCAGTTTAACATCGTCATATCACGAATCAGCCTATCACAGCCCAAAGAAAGTATTTCTGTATAATGTGGTTTCAAGTTCTTCTTAAATATTAAGAACTCAGTTTATAGCATCTCACAGTCGTACGGTATTCTCCTATTTCTAATTTGCCATGCATTTCAGACAACACAGCACCACAAGTTCACCGGCAATACATTAAATCTCATATTGCTTAATGTTAATAGTCAGATGCTTGCATAGAGTACCCTCAATATTTGATTAATGCTATACTTTTAATTTCAGGATTTGAATAATCGATATCCCAATGGTTGGGTTAAACTTCATCTTTTGGGGGTCGGTTCTGCCCATGCCTACATCTTCAGGCATGACCTGTGTGCCTGAGAGATGGGGCCTATGCCAAGATACTTAAAGAGAACTATTCGCTGGTTTAATTCTGATATGCTTCATTTTATTATGGAATAAACTTCCTTCAAATGAATAGCCGCCTACTGAGTCTTTTTGGTAGAAATGAAAGTGAAGTGTAAGTTCTACCGGAAAGACTCAAATTTCACATCATACGTCATTAATTTAGTTGAGCCAATCACCGCTTGGCTTGAATTATAAAAGACTCATCTTACCTTCCTTTAAACCACTCGCAGGTGTTCATCGAAGTTCCCCTCCTTCCTCCCCACCACCACCAGGTTGGTCCCTATCTACTTGTCTGGGGGTAGGCTCCGCCCATGCCTACATCTTCAGGCACGACCTGCCGGTTAACTTCGAGACCTGGATGAGAGATGGGTCCTATGCTAAGATACTTTAAAGAGAACTATTTGCTGGTTTAATTCTGCTATGCTTCATTTTATTACGGAATAAACTTCCTTCAAATTAATATCTACCTACTGAGCCTTTTTGGTAGAACTGTATTTCAGACTACTTACATAAAATGCATAAACATCAGCTGTCACTCTATAACATCTAATAATATGTCTCAGTAAGATGAGATTTAAATGCTTAGTTTTGATCAAAGATCTTTAGTTGTTGTTGTGGGAGTCAAAACATATTATGCGATGCAATACAATGATGATTGAAACATGAATAAATAAACATTCCTCAAAAGCCTGATGTATGATATTTGATATACTCCATTTTTGCATGATTTTTCAAAAAAAATAATGTATGTGTAATGAGAGTCCACTGAAGGCGAGTTGAAGAACCCAAGTGCAGCTTTATTAAACAGTGTGATATCCAAAAATACAAACAAATATAGACTTGGCTTGAACAGTCTTGGGATAAACAAAAACAAGAACTCACCAACAGAGGTACAGGGACAATACTCGACAAAGGCAATATGAGGGCTATTTATATCAAACAATAAGGGTCACATGACACAAACCAACCAATGGAAAACAAGGCACACGATTGAAGCAACCAATCAAAACATGACACAATGAACAAATAGCAATAATACAAGAGGGCAAAGGAACCACATGACTAGATAGGAACCATGACTAAACTCCAAAATAAAAGATATGAAAACATGAACATAAAACAAACCCCAAAACCAGGCATGCCATTATGGATAATTAAGTAAAACCAAGTTGCTTCAGTTCAGTAAATTCATCTTGAAATATTACTAATAATACTAATTTTTATATTATGTTTATGTCATAAAATAAGTAAAGATTCCATAGCAAGAAGACACATCTACCAAAATGTGAAGGGGGTGTTTGTATACTAAAAGGCCTTTTACTTGCTAAAAAAAAGTATAACAAGCCATACTGTATGCTTGGCTTGACCCGGCTACGGTGGAATGAGAAGCGCACGAAGAAGGAAATGGATTCAAACAGTATTTAATATAATCCACACGAGAGTAAATCCACAAAGGCAGCCAGGAGACACCCGTAGCACATCACATACAACAACATAAGACATTCAATATCAGACGAGGACAGAATGCACAGACTTGACTTAAAATAGGGGAGCTGATGAGGGACAGACAGGTGAGGAGGGTAAACTAATAATGACACAACGAGAAAAGGAACATAACCAAATATGGGCACAAGAGGGAGAAAACACAACAAACAGTCCATAACTGTGACAGTTCGCCCCGCTCCCGGAAGCCGTGACCTCGCATCATAGACACAAAGTGAGGGATGGATGGGGACTTAGGAGGAGGACACAAAGAGTGGAGAAGGGATGGTGACAGGGGATGTCAAAGGGCTGGCAGGAAGGCAGGCAGACCGGACAGGTGGAGGCTCTGGCGGAGGACGGACACCCGGGAGGGTGATGACCAACAGAGTCCAGGGTGGAGACGACGGAGGCAGGAGCCAAGGGGGAAACAGGAGGAACCAGGGCGGATCAGATGGAGGGAGGAGCCAGGGAGAAGACAGGAGGGACTTGGAGCAGGAGGAGCCAGGCGGGACCCAGGCTGCAGCCATGATGGCGGCCCACGGTGGAGCCGATGGAGGGAGGAGCCAAGGTGGAGGAAAGCCTGACGACTCCAGGGGGCCGACCAACGGTGGCGGAGCAGGTGGAGGAGGAGACTGAGGCAGAGATGGAGAGCCGATGAGCCAGGGCGATGGGGAGGATCCGGAGGGCCAAGGCGGAGCAGATGGCGCCGACGACCGAGGCGGGGATCCAAAAGGTTGCGGTGGAGCCAGAGCAACAGAGGACTGAGGTGGAGCCGGAGGGAAGGAGGAGCCTGACAGAGCCAGAGGGACAGAGGATGAGGTGTAGTCAGAGGAGTGGAGTCCCGAGGCAGCGGATGATCGATGACAGACCAAGGCGGAGCCGGAGGGACGAGGGAGCCTGGCGGAGCTGGTGGACTGACGGGCCACGGTGGAGAGGAGGGAGCTAGGAGCCATGCGGGAGAAGAGGGGGCATGTCTGCATATATATCAGTATTGAAATCTATCAAATCCTGTTCAAAATCCAACAGTCCCAGATCCAGTTTCAGCTCACCTTCAGCCATGGTACAGTGGGCGGTGCCTCCCTCCGCGCTCTTGCTGTACACAGCGTTCTCCCCCGTGGCAAGCTCCATTGCCGGCTCTCGCACCTGGACTGACATCACATGAGGCTTTGGCTCCGGGGCGATCCTCAGCACTGTTGCTTCTATAGGCGATGGCTCGTTGGTCACGGCAGGCTCTGACCCTCCCTCAGTGGTGGGCCCAGGCTTATGCTCTGCACTGCGGGGTGATGGTAGGCTGGGCTCTGGGTCAGGAGTGGGGCTGGTGTCATCATCTGCGATGTCCACGGTGAGTGGTGATTTGCAGGACACAGCACCCACTCAATGAAGGCGGCGAGGCCCTCCCCGGGTAGTGTGTGAGGTTGGCGAGGAACACAAGTCTAGTGTGGTTCTCGAGAAAGCGTTCCCCCTGCTCCAGCAAGAGGACGAGGACGGCAGGGTCATCCATAACAAAAAAAAAAAAATCAAAAAAGAAAATAAAACACGAGGGGAAGACGCTGCTTACTTATTCTTTGTGCTCCGGTATTCTGTCACGGCTACGGTGGAATGAGGAGCACACGAAGAAGGAGATGAATTCAAACATTATTTAATATAATCCATATGAGAATACATCCACAAAGGCAGCCAGGAGACACACGTAGCACATCACATACAGCAACATAAGACATTAAAGGGTTACTCCACCCCAAAATGAAAATTTTGTCATTAATCACTTACCCCCATGTTGTTCCAAACCCGTAAAAGCTTCGTTCGTCTTCGGAACACAATTTAAGATATTTTAGATGAAAACCGTGAGGCTTGAGACTGTCCCGTTGACTGCCAAGTAACTCTCACTGTCAAGGCACAGAAAAGTATGAAAAGCATCGTCAGGATAGTCCATCTGCCATTAATGGTTCAATCTGAACTTTATGATGCGACGAGAATACTTTGTATGCAAAGAAAATAAAAATAACGACTTTTTTTCAACAATTCGTCTCCTCTCTGTCTCTCCACGTTAGCGTAGCGCCATTTTAGATATTATCCGCTGGATGCAAACTGCGTACGCTCTTCTGTATCAGCTGCAACACAAGGATGCACTATTTTCATTCAGATCAAAGCGTAAATAAAGTAGAATAGCGCAAAAAAGTGTATAGTGCATAGTGCATAAAAAGTATTCTCATTGCATCATAAAATTCAGATTGAACCACTGATGGCAGATGGACTATCCTGACGATGCTTTTCATACTTTTCTGTGCCTTAACAGTGAGAGTTACTTGGCAGTCAATGGGACAGTTACAAGCCTCCCGGTTTTCATCCAAAATATCTTAAATTGTGTTCAAAAGACGATCGAAGCCTTTACGAGTTTGGAACAACATGGGGGTAAGTGATTAATGACAAAATTTTCCTTTTGGGGCGGAGTAACCCTTTAAATATCAGACGAAGACAGAATGCACAGACTTGACTTAAAATAGGGGCGCTGATGAGGGACAGACAGGTGAGGAGGATGAACTAATAATGACACAACGAGAACAGAAACAGGAACATAACCAAATATGGGCACAAGAGAGAGAAAACACAACAAACGGTCCATAACTATGACAAGGCTTTATAGGGTTAAATGGACAAAAATATCTGCCCATTGTTTTCTTAAATAAGTTTGTTCTTCTGGTTCTAGATCAATTTCCTATAGGCGTTGGAAAAACATAAAAACAGCCTCTTAGTTATGCATAATCTTCCCATAATGCAACATCTGATCCCAAAAATATAGATTGATTCATCTGAAATTCATCAGACTAATATTAGATATGAGATTGATTCAAACTCGGAAGAAAGCATCTACAGACCAGAGCAAAAAAACCCAAGAATGTCCAATACATACAAGCCTCAAAAGCAGAAATAATCAATAAACCATCAGGCCATCTGTCTCCAAAAGCAGATTCAAGGGAAAGGCTAGAAAAGGTGCGAGAGATGAATGATCGCATTTCAGCGAGCTGAAAAGAAGTGATTGCGTTCCGAGGTTGCTTTTTCAAATAACATGAAGGGAGAGTCACAAAGGTACTCCAGTGACTGAGAGAGTCTGAGTATGGTTCATTGTGGAGGGAAAACTTCAAATACTTTCAGAAAAGAAGGAGAAGAGAGAGCAGTGACACTGAGAAGTGTCTGAAAGCTGTCCTGTAATCATACCTGCTCTCCTAGGGGCCCAATGAATCCTTCCTATTGTTTCATAAGCTACATCTATATCAGAACTGGAGGCTCAAAATAGAGATCAATCATAAAAAAGTGCCTAAAAATTATATTTCAGTCATTATTTACTCTTATGTTGTACCAAATATGATGATATGTTCTCCCTGCGAAACACAAGTTTTTGTTCTACTTTTTGTTCCAAAGAATAAAGCAAAACTGTTTTACCATTGTAATTACATTGCAATCGCATCTGTTTGCATTAATGGATCCATGAAGCATTCACTAATAACAAATGGTTATTTTATTATAAAAAAAGGACAAATGACATGTAGTTCATAACCTATTTTAACTTCCATACTCTGACATACAGCTCTGGAAAAAAATTAAGAGATTACAATTTTTCTTAAATCAGCATCTCTACATGTATGGAAGCCATTCCATTTCAGTGTCTGTTGAATTCCAACACAGGCACAGCTCATTCTGCTTAATGAAGTACTGATAAGGTAATCACCTCAACCAAATCTTAATGAGGAAAAGTATAAAAACCACTGCTGTGGCCATCACTATCATCTGGCAATAGGCAAAAACATAACTATTAGTACCTCAAAAGTAATTGGAATAAAATAATAACTACTGACCATGAGTTGAAAAAGGGTGATGAAAAAGGGTTCAATTATGGATTTACTGGCAGAGGGATACAGTGAGCATCAGGTTGCTTCCATCTTTAAAATTTCAAAGACAGCAGTTCATAAGAACAATTTCAAGTTGCAGACATTGGCTACAGATAGGCACATGACCGCCAACTCATTTGAATGTCACTCAAGAACTGTAGGATGACATCAAGTGACCTACAAAAAGAATGAAAAATGGCTGGGGTGAAGTGCATGGCAAATGACGGCTCGAAACAGGCTTCTATAGGGCAGGACAAAACTAGAAAAATGCCCTTCATCAATGAGAAGCAAAGAGGAGCCAGGCTGAGGTTTGCAAAAACCATAAGTACTGGACCATAGAGGACTGGATAAGGTCATCTTCTCTGAGGAGTCCAATTTTCAGCTTTGCCCAGCATCTGGTCTTCTAATGGTTAGATGGAGACCTGGAGAGGCCAACAAGCTACCCACAGTGAAATTTGGTGGAGGATCTGTGATGATCTAGAGGTGTTTTAGCAAGGCTGGAATCAGGCAAATTCGTCTTTGTGAAGGACGCATGAATCAAGCCACACTTTCTGCTCTGACAATGTTCCTCAACTCTGAGGATCGGTTTTACCAGACATTGCTCCATGCCACACAGCCAGGTCAATCAAGGTGTGGATGGAGGACCACCAGATAAAGACCCCATCATGGCCAGCCCAATCTCCTTCTGGAATGTGATCAAGAAGAAGATGTTTATGTTTTCTTATATTTATATATATATATATATTTTTTTTTTCTTTGTTGTTTGTTATTTTCTTCTTTTATTTTGGGTTTGTTTGGTACCTTGTTATTTTTTGGACTGAGCACTTGGATAATTATTGTATATACTCGCACCACTGGATATTTCCATCGGCACACTGTAAATAAAACATTATTTTGCACTGACGTGCTTCTACGGGTCAAGCCACCCCCCCCCCTTTTTTTTCCCAGTCCTAAAATGTCCCGCAGTAGATCTGCAAGGGTCTACTGCATCACAAATGCTAAATGAAAATATGTTTATTTGGAATTTGGGAGAAATGTTGTCCGTAGTTTTTTACAATACAACAAAAATTTTAATTTTACACAAAAACATACCTATAAATATTAAAACCAGAGAAACTGATGATTTTGCACTGGTCTCTTAATTTTTTCCAGAGCTGTATTTCTGAGTAAAAGCTTGGAAAAGTTTTTAGGTTTTTTTCTCCATATTTGAAGTTGATTTGAAGATATGAATATGTCTTCTGAATAGCATGCAGTGATGATTTTTGCACAATAATACCAGTAGGCTATTAAATAAGCTCAGTTTTGATTCATGTTGACTTTCACATTGAAAGAAATGTCCACAACAGTTTAAAGATCGCCTGTCTCGTCATAAGAGTTGTGAGGACTTTGGAAGCTTGTGATATTATATTTTCTATTAATGCTCAAACCAGCAGACAGCGTCTCTCTGTCACAAGTGCAATATTCCTGATTTGCGACGGCGAGATGTCGGTCTAGGCAAATGATCCTGGAGATTAGCGGTCGTGCTCTCCATCTATGGAACATAAATAAATAAACATGCTGTCTCTTTTCTACCATGTAGACCTGCCAGACTGAAATGAAAAATGTTGCAGGATGAAATTACGTTGTTGTTGACACAAAGTGGGCATGAAAGCATATTTCTGTGTTTCCATACTGCAGGGCTAAATCCTGACAGTCGGCTTTATAAGAAATTTGCGCTCCTGGTTTTGACTGATTGCAGGAATAATGAGAGCGAGAAAAATAATTCCAATACTGAAGAATTATACATTTTTGTAGCGTTAATATTTCTGAGGTAAAAATAAAAAGCCTGAGGGAGAAAAAGAAATAAAAAAGACATAATATAAGACATGATATAGGATTTTTTTTTTTTTTGGTTGCATGTGTGACATATTGTTTTTGTAGCCTATTAAATAAACAAGATGTTAATAACTTTTAGACAAAATAGTTTTGTCATAAATTTAGACACAAAATAATTGTCTGTTTTGCTTTGCCAACAAAAATAATTCAAAAATAAAAGTTAAATCACAATCAACTCTGGCTTTTCAGAACAAATGACTGATTTTGTGTTTTAGAACAAATTAGTTAAGTGAACAATTAATTGACTCACTCACTCATAAAGTGAATCAATGGTTTTGTTCCAGAATGAATCAGTTGGTTTAAATGAGTTGGTTCACTGAAAGATTCAGTGATTTATTCATAAACTGAATAAGTGAAAAATCCTCTCCACTAATGCTGTCTTTAATGTGCAAACATAGCAACATAAATCTATTTATTTATTTATTTATTTTTACAGCTTTTCAAGACAAACTAATCACATGAATAGGTTTGTTAGCAAAATGTTCATATCTGTTTTTATTAGAGTAGTTAATAAAATCAAATTGAGCTGTTTCTGGTGGTGCACAATGATCAGCTGAGAGAAAAAGAATTGCCTCAAGGAAAATAATTCATCTAGTTACAACTTTCTTTCTTTCTTTCTTTCTTTCTTTCTTTCTTTCTTTCTTTCTTTCTTTCTTTCAAGGTTACTTCTGTTAGCCCAGCAAGTTTTTCCCTATAACTTGCCTCTGGCTGAATATTTTACAGACCATCCTCATTGATCTTGTCACTTGGGGCCATTAGTAGACTGATATGAAATGTTTTACAAGTTTTCCTTTTATTTTTTGAGCCTAAAAGCAATTTACTTGCTACAGCTGTGTGTAGGAAGCAAGGCATTATGATCAAGAGCAGGCGTAGGAGCACATGCAGTCAAGTCAGACACTAGCTGGGGAAAATCTGATTTTAAAATTTAAAAAAATAATAATAGAGATGTAAGAAGTTCCACAATGCACACAACTTCCTGCATTCATGGATAGTTAAGTGAATCAAGTATAAAAAAAGCAGTTCTAGTGTCTTCTGTAATATATTTCTATTATATCTGATAGTCAGTTGTTTTAGTTGGTATTCATAAGGTGTAATTATTTAATAATGTAGAGGTATGTGAATTAAATTGTGTCTCCATGATTTCATGTCAAAGTGTGCTTTAGAACAATTTAATATTTTCTGACCCTGTTTATCCTCTTTATTACTAATGAAACATCATGTTCAAGTAAAATGTTCTGTTTCTTCATGAAATATTGATGATGTTCATTGGGGTGGCTAAGGTGTGTTGATTAAGCATGGGTACATCCTCTAGGCATTTCTTGACCTCATTTAGGCCAGTTTCAGCCACTTTTATCTCAGCTTAAAAATGAGCAATTAATTAAGCTGTCAACACCATTAAAATCTGTGATTGTTTGACTTGTCTTTATTAACAGCAGCTGGCGTAAACTGAAGATATTTCTATCTGAATCCCTCCCTTACCAGTAGTTTAAAAAGTACTCTAAGCAACATTAGCTGATGCTTAGATATGGGACTAAGAGCCCCTGAGACTGAAATCCTCAAAATCGCAAGATTTCACAATAAAAATCAGTAAAGCAATATTAACGTGAAGTAGCATTACAATTCTATTTGGATATATCTTAAAATGTAATTTATTTCTGTGAAGCAAAGCTGAATTTTCAGCATCATTACTCTGGTCTTCAGTCACATGATCCTTCAGAAATCAGTCTAATATGCTGATTTGATGCTCAAGAAACATTTCTTACTATTATCAAAGTTTAAATCAGTTTCTATTCATCAAAGAATCCTGAAACTGTTTGTCACTGTTTCCACAAAAATGTTGCGGCAAAAATTGATTTCAGCATTGAATATAATAATAGGAACTTTTATTAATAATACAACCCAAATTCCGGAAATATTGCAACGTTTTTTAAATTTGAATAAAATGAAAACTAAAAGACTTTCAAATCCCATGAGCCAATATTTAATTCATAATAGAACACAGAGAACATAATAAATGTTTAAACGGAGAAATTTTACACTTTGGCATGGGGGCAACAAAGGGCTGAGAAAGCAAGAAATTTTGAAAAGATTCAGCTGGGAGAACATCTAGCAACTAATTAAGTTAATTGACATCAGGTCTGTAACATGATTAGCTATAAAAGGGATGTCTTAGAGAGTCTCTCAGAAGTAAAGATGGGCAGAGGCTCTCCAATCTGTGAAAGAGTGCGTAAAAAGATTGTGGAATACTTTAAAAACAATGTTCCTCAATGTCAAATTGCAAAGCCTTTGCAAATCTCATCATCTCCAGTGCGTAACATCATCAGAAGTTTCAGAGAAACTGGAGAAATCTCTGTGCGTAAGAGACAAGGCCGAAGAACTTTGTTGGATGCCTGTGGTCTTCGGGCCCTCAGACGACACTGCATCACTCATTGGCATGATTCTGTCATTGACATTACTAAATGGGCCCAGGAATACTTCCAGAAACACACTGACGTCTATTTCAGGGAAGGCCTTGTGTATTTCAGCAGGACAATGCAAAACCACATACTGCAGCAATTACAACAGCATGGCTTCGTAGTAGAAGAGTCCGGGTGCTGAATTGGGCTGCCTGCAGTACAGATCTTTCACCTATAGAGAATATTTGCCGCATCATTAAACGAAATACGTCATAATAATACATCAAAGACGACCACAAACTCTTCAGCAGCTGGAAACCTATATCAGGCAAGAATGGGCCCAAATTCCAACACCAAAACTCCAGAAACTCATAACCTCGATGCCCAGACATCTTCAAACTGTTTTGAAAAGAAGAGGAGATGCTACACCATGGCAAACATGCCCCCGTCCCAACTATTTTGAGACCTGTAGCAGGCATCAAATGAAATGAGCTCATTTTGTGCATACAATTATAAAATTTCTCAGTTTAAACATTTATGTAATCTATGTTCTATTGTGAATAAAATATTGGCTCATGCGACTTGAAATTCTTTTAGTTTTCATTTTATTCAAATTTTAAAAACGTCCCAACATTTCTGGAATTCAGGTTGTAATCGAGCACTAATATTAAAATCTCTTTAGGTTTTTAAATGTAAAAATTGGACAAAATATCACTATAATCATTCAAAACAAGGCAAATGAAAGAACATTTCCCCCCTTTTTATGTAATCACTTTGACAAGATTTGTTTACCCTCTTTATTCTGCTCTATCACAAGATATATTTATCCCTTCCTCTGAAAACTGCCTGTGTTTTGAGTTGTCCTCATATTTACCCAGGCTTCTGTGATATGTCTCCTCATGCAATATTCACCAGAAAGCTCCTCCCAATATTTCGAGTGTCAGGATGGTGAGAGGAGGAGTAATGAAGTCCCAGGGCAGGACAGAGCGCCTCAGCTGTCGCCACGGCAGACGCCACTGGCTGCTGATCGCATCTCTTCTCGCTGGTTAAATATATCTTGAAAGTGATTCTTAGCTCCATTTTCAACTCAGAAAATAATACTATGCATTATTAACAATCAAGTATATAAATATCATTCTTGAAGTAGCAGGGGTGGTAGATGTGTACTAGAAAACTGAATTAAACCTTTAGCAGTCAAACTTAATATTGCTTGTTTTGGCTTATCTAGTTTTATGAGGAAAATTAAAGCAAATGAGATTCAATTTAGTTAATCTTTGAACTTAATTTAACAAGTGATATCTGTATTTTATGATACAGTTATGTATTGTGTTGTAATTCAAGTGGAATATTACACAAATAGCTAATGATGACAGTAGGTTGGTAAGATTTTTTTTTTTTTTAATATCTTTGAAAGATATCTCACATGCTCACCAAGGCTTAATTTGTTTTATTAAAAATATACAGTAAAAAAGTATTATTTGTAAATATTATAACTTAAAACAATATTTTTATTTGAATAGACTTAAAATTTTGTTTATTTCAGTGATGGTAAAGCTGAATTTTCAGTAGCCATTACTCCAGTCTTCAGTGTCCTTCGAAAATCATTCTAACATCAATGTTGAATACAGCTGTTGTGCTGCTCAGTATTTTTGTGGAAACTGTGATACTTTTTTTTTATTTTTTTTTTTACAATCATTGTTACAGGCCCCCCCACCCAAAGAATACTTACTATATTGAAGTACTGTAAATCTAGGAAACTTTCTTATCTTAATTTTTTATCAATCAACAGTAAACTGATTCTTTTCAATGAACCGACTGAACTTGTTCAGAAATTACACAGAATGATTCACTTGTGAATTGAACAGATTCTCAATTTCTGCTGTTGATGAACTAAGAACTAATTAATTGATTGAATGATCCAGCCTCAAGCAATAACTTTTTTGGGTAATAATTACATGCAAGTAACCCTAAGCCAAATCAAAATCCTAACCCTAACAATATAGTAAGTAACTGTAGTTGATAAATATTACTCAGTACATAAATGTATAATTACACTGTACACTGTTGAATTTTGCTACCATACCATCACTTTACCACAGTATTTATTCCTTTATTTTTTGGTTAACATCTCTCCAGCTAATATTCTGTTCCCCACATGTGATTTTCAGCTTGTGTAAACAAAACGGAAGTGCTACTGTTCTCCAGTGACTTCTGTGAAACCACCATCTCAGATGTTATATTAAATGTGTTCATCTCAAGTGTCCACTGATAAACAAGGAAAGCCAAAACGGACTGCAAAGGAACTAGACTGAGTGCAGGAAGGAGAAAGAGTAAATGATAGCCTTTTGTGAGGGTTTAAGTGCAGTATGTGAATTAAACCTGTTGTGGTGGCGGTCCTAACCCATGCATGGGAGTCTGTGGGAGAATGATAGATGTGGAAGCCAGAGCTGCTGTCTATCTGTCAGCCAAAAACACTCCACACATCTGCTCACATAATACCACAGAGACCGGTCTGGCAAGGAGGAAGCAAGTGGGGGTTAAGAAAAATATTTCAGGGGCAGGAGACTACAAGGGGTAGCAAAGGAGGTGGCGATGAATCAGTAAAACGTCAGAGCCAAAGCCCTTGATTGATTATTGAGTGAATTAGCATGGCAGCGCTAGCACCGCAGACCTCTTGAGATCATTTCCAGACCAGCGTATGTAATTATCTCTGCTTTTGCCAGGGATTATTATCAATTCTGAGTAAACAGACTGACTGCGCTAGCCTGTGTGCTCAAAATGTCCAGGCCCACAAAAATGCAGCGGATCCATCAGGTAGAGTGTGCTGGCAGGTTTAGTCGTAAAACTGTCAAAAGATCCACTCACCTAATAAATCTACAAAGCGGCATGTAGCGCACAACTCTGTTATTCTGTAGCATAGTATGCTAACCAGAATCTTTTCTCGCCGGCTAAATGTATCTTGAAATTGATATATTTTTTTAAAGTATATAAACATCAAGATGTGCTGCTTAAAGTAGTCAGGGTGGCAGATGCCAAGATAACAAAATTATAGTTTAAAAATGTTTTTATAGCGTTCCCGTTAAATTCTAAAAACATTATTTCTGAATTATCGCTAAATGTTTCAAAGTTTTTTCTTGGTTATGCAAACATTAAGGGAACATTACATTTTATCATTTTGCAAACATTATTGAAATGTTCTGAACATTTGTTCTAACTAAAAATGTTAGAATGTCCTACTGAAATGCTTTAGAAAAAAGTTCCATGAATGAGGTATAAATAATGTTTCTGTGCTATTGTTAGAGAACATTATTAACTCTTTCCCTGCCTTCGTTTTTATTAAAAGTTGCCAGCCATCGCCAGCATTTTTGATCATTTTCACAAAACTTTATTGGCCACCAGAATATTTTGTTGTATTAATAGTTAAACAAGTAATATGGCAAAAGAAACAACAGAGCCTTTGGTTTTAAACAACAGCAACAACAACAAAACATTTCATTTTTTTTTAACATTAGGCAGTTTTGATGTACAGTATATGCTGTTAAATGCTCGATGATCATAATAATTTTACATATGCATCTGCTTACATGCTATTGCTTATTTCTACTTCTTCTTTGCCTGTGTCTTGATCTGGAGATTCTGTACTCTTAAAGAAAAAGTGTAATAGCGCCCTCTACAGTATAACAGAGAAAGTCCTGTCAATGGAGGGGAAGCGTTGTCTCATAAATGACGGAAAATTGTGTCACTGGTGGAGAAAGAGTTAAAGAACAGATAACTTTGAAGAACTTTGAACATTCTATTATTAACATTACTGGAAGAATGTTTGTTCATACCTCCGAGATTAGCCATTAGCCAGAGTTCTGAGAATTTCCTGTTAGCATGGTGTGCTCTGGCAGACTGAAACAAGGATTTGATTTAGCTGTCAAACTAAAGTGGACCTCTCAAACACAGTTTTATGAGGTAAATAAAGCAAATAAGATTAAATTTTCTTCATTTAACAAATGGCATTTATATTTATACTACATTCATGTATTTTGTATTTTAATAATGTATTCTGTATAAAATTTAATGGGAGTATTATTCAAGTGGGATTATTGCCAGGAGGTTTTATCAGTTCTGAGTAAACAGACTGACTAGCACTAGCTTGTGCGAATGTTGTGTCCAAACCCACAAAAACGTATCCGAGTTGCTCAAGGCTAGCGGATCCATCAGGTCGAGTGCGCTGGCAGGTCTTGCTGTAAAACTGTCGAAAGATTCACTCTCCTCCCATCACCCAATAAATCTACGAAGCGGTGTGTAGCACACAGCTCTGCTATTCCGTAGCATAGCATGCTAACCAGAAGCGAGTGCCAGAAAGTCATGATGAAGTGAGTGGATGAAAAAGATTGCTGATGACTCTGTCCCCAGTCGCAGTACATCACCACGACTGGGCGTCTCACCAAGATGACCTGGACATGTCATGTCCTGTTTTGCTCTTAGGGTTTAATTTGCCCGTCCAGCAGGCGTGTATGAGATGAATGAGCATGTCTGTGTCTTTGCGTCTTTCTCTGTCTTTTTCCCCCCCTCCTCTCGTTCTGGTCTGGCCTGTGTAAATTAACCAGCCAGCATGGTGGAGATGCGAGACAGTGCTCAGGAACACTAGTGCAACATTACAAATTGCAAAATCAATGGTGCCAGCTTGGTCACCCCAACTGTCCATCATCTTCTGACAAGATGAATTCACCTGCACTCTGACAATTACCTGCTGGTGGTTATGTGGGGTTGGGGTGCTGCTAGGCTGGATGGGACCTGGGGTTTATTGGAAGATTACATCTCATATATTTCTGTCAAGTATAAGAGTGCTACAGACATGTGGTATTCGATGGGACTTTTTGTAAGGAGGGAATCATGATAGTAGTCCTATACCATTATTGGTTATTGGCTGATGTTACATTTTTAAATTAGATTTAAAGTGGACATGAACTGGAAAACCATCCTGTGTTTTCTAAAAGAATCATAGTTTTGTTTCTAAATGCATAACAGTGTTCTGATTGTGAACAATTCATTCATGCATGTTTTTATTTTGTATTTATTAATTAATTTATTTATTGAGCATGGAATTTTTAATAAAATGTAATAGCTCAACTTTTTAGATAAATGACAGACTTCTGTTACTGTACATTGTGAAATTAGAAGTGCAAGCTCATTTCCTGCATATATTTTTTTTAATATTAAGATTTACTTTTGCTGTCATTTAATGCTCACTTCGGTTAATCTTTAAGAATCCTATCAATTACATTAACAATACTGTTAAACGTAATCCACAGCAAATTTCAAAATATTTTTTTTTTCTTTCTATACATTATAATATTGTGATACTTTAATCCAAATGATTCCTTATTTATGTTATATAAAAATAATACTATACATATTTATTTAAATCATATTTAAATCAAATTTTAGTCCAGACATTTATCAATTATTGCCGGAAACATAAAAATAACTATTACAGACGGACTAAAACATTTTTTTTTTTAATCTAAACGCCTAAACCAAAAGAAGCATTTTTATTTAGCCGAAAAAAAAAAAATATTGTAATTATATGTAAATTTCTGTAATTAAATTGGAATAACTGAACTCCTCAGGGTGTTGTGTTCTCAGGTGATAAATTAAACCGGTCTTACTGAAGTTCTTCGGCAACATTCCGCATCTGAATATTTCAGTCGAATTTTCTGTATTGCTACTTTACCGTCATTTTTGTAACAGTGAAATGAGTTCACTCTCCTAAAATGTTAACCTGTTGTAGTTTATCTACATTGTGTGCACAAAGTAGAAAATGACAGTCAAAATGTGTCATCTGAGAAGTTATGTCAATGATTTTGGTTGAAACTGAAGATTTACTCTGCTTCGTCTGAAAATTTTGGTACATCACTAAAAATTGTCATCTTGTCAGTATTGGCCAGAATTTTAATATTAGTGCATGTCTACTTTTTAGACTGTAAGATTGTGAAACGTTTGGCTGGTTTCTATAAATCTAACTCGTGGGATGCATAATCCAAATTTGTGCAGTGCAAATTGTGTTCCTCTTAGATTTTTGGCCATATTTTCGGCCTGTTTTGCATAATTCCTTTTGCAGATCAGGTGTAAACAATGTAGTCAGTGCAGGGAAATACACACTGCAGTTAGTAACTACACTTGTATTTGTCTGTAAGTTAACTCACCGTTGTCGCTAAGTGTCTGCTTTGTGTTTTGTGACACAAATCGTGTTGCATTGGATCTTGTTCTGGCCTCCTGAGTGTGAGTGTGTCAGATTAAGTACTCTGTGCTTCAATGTGTTCTGTCTCTATTGTCTGCCTTTATACTTCCCTTAAGCTGAGTGAAAATAATGTGCCCTTGTTCCAGATAGAAAATAAACCTTTGCAAAGAAGATAAACAATTTGATGCCATTGCATCTGTTAGTTTATGATAACAATGCTGGTTGCTGACATTATGTTTATTTTTTACGGTGTTACTCTGGGAATTGTGTGCAACCAGATATCGCATGCAGACGCTAGGTGCGAGTATGGGAAAACCTTACACTCCTATCTTTTAAATTCCTTCAGTTATTTATCATCTGTTTTGAAAGTGTTGCTGGAATCAATCGCTTGCAATGACTATCAAGGAGACAGCAGGTGAGGAAAATCTTTGCTTGATCTTTCACAGAGAAAGGCATTTTTGAAAAGACAAAGATGTTTTGAAAGTGCTGTCGCAATCAGTGGGTTCTCAAGGAGACACCAGGTGAGCAAATTGCTTGATCCTTTTAGATGGTACAAAGAAAGGGATATTAAAAAAAGATGGGAAAGGGAGCTTTCAAGTTACAGTGGGGCATTACAAGACAATGCAGGTTTACTGAGGAAGAGCAATAGTACAGTCAAATATGCAAATTAGATTCTTCAGTGAAGTGGGTGTTTAAGTGATGGATGATGTACGTACCTTGTAGAAGACAAAAGTTAGAGTTTTGATTCTAATATATGCAATATTTAACAGTAGAAGCAAAAATTAGATTGGATTTTGAATAAGTTTGAGTGTCCCAGTTTAAGTAAATCACCCTCTGAGGCTTGTTCTTGGTATATTTGGTTGTGTAGCACTGCGACTACTACTGACGATTAATTTTGGTCTTGCAGGATTAAAAACTGTTTAAGCTATGACAACCAGTAAATGCAATGTGTACAGTATGTCTGTTCAGCTCTGAATTAGATGCAGTTAGGCTGCTAATTGAATTAACTGACGTGACATACGACCAAGTATAGTGACCCATACTCGGAATTTGTGCTCTGCATTTAACCCATCCAAAGTGCACACACACCGTGAACACACACCCGGAGCAGTGCGCAGCCATTTATGCTGCGATGTCCAGGGAGCAGTTGGGGGTTCAGTGCCTTGCTCAAGGGCACCTCAGTCATGGTATTGAGGGTGGAGAGAGCGCTGTACATTCACTCCCCCCACCTACATTTCCTGCCGGCCTGAGACTTGAACTCGCAATCTTTTGATCACGAGTCCAACTCTCTAACCATTAGGCCACGTTAATCCATAAGAGGAGCGTAGCAAACACACACATATATCGACGAGACCGGACGAAGAAACACTGAACTGAATACAACTTATATCAGGAGATTAATAGACGAGACACACCTGAACATGATAACACAATCAGACATAGATGGAAATTAGGTCACACAGAGCACATGGGGAATGAAAACACAACAAAACAGTCCTGGGGTGTGACATTTCGCCCCCTCCCGGAAGGAGCGACCTCACGCCGTAGAGAAAAAGGGAGGGATGGAGGAGGACTATGGAGGCGGACAAAGGAGTGGACGTGGGATGGAAAAAGGTGATTGGAGGAGGTTCAGGAGGTGGCCAGATGACCGGGAGGAGGACGACTAACAGAGTCCAAGGTGGCAACGATGGAGGAAGGAGCCAGGACGGAGACAGGAGGGACTTGGAGCAGGAAGAGCCAGGCGGGACCCAGGCCACCCAGGCGGAGCAGGTGGTGGTGGATCCCGAGGCGGAGACGGAGAGCCGATGAGCCAGGGCGATGGGGAGGATCCGGAGGGCCAGGGTGGAGCCGAGGGCTCTGGCGACCGAGGCGGAGGCAAAGATCTGGAGGTCCACGGTGGAGCCGGAGTGACTGAGGACCCAGGTGGAGCTGGAGGGAGGGAGGAGCCCAATGGAGCCGGTGGGGCGGAGCGACAAGGCGCAGCCATACGATGTAGCCGGCTCTCGCACCTGATCGGACGGTCGATGAGGCTCTGGCTCCGGGGCAATCTCCAGCTCAGTCGCTCCTTCTTGCGATGGCTCATGGGTTGCCATGGGCTCTGGCTCTCCGTCCGCGGTGGGCTCGGGCTGACGCTCCGCGGCTCGGGGTGATGGTGGGCTGGGCTCTGGGTCAGGAGTGGGGCTGGTGTCGTCGTCCGCGAATTCCACGGTCAGCGGCGATCCACAGGACACCAGCACCCACTCCACAAAGGCGGCAAAATTTCCCTGAGGACCATCCCCGGACAACCGCGCTCTGCACTCGTCGTTCAGGCTGGTTTGGTAGAATGTGCAGAGGCAGTAGTCCGGGTAGTGGACTCTCACCTGATTCCTCCTCGTGCGGGAGGAAACACAGGAACCCGGTTTGAGGCTGGTTCCACGAATGGGCAGGAAGGGTGCTCTTGGGCAATCCAATGCTGCCCGCTGGCGAGAGAGGAGGAGGGAAGCGATCCCGTGATGCACAGCTCGCAGCTCTACTCCTCTTGAGACCCAGAGGCTGGGCGTCCTGCCTGCGACCGGCTCCACGACGCTGCCTGGTGGAAGGCTGCTGCGGCTGCGCGGGAGCGGAGGCGGCTGCAGGGGGGCGCCCACGGCGACGAGCAGGCTGAGGGGCTGCAGCCGGGGTGGAAGCAGCAGGTTTCCTCCGGCGCATGATGTGCTTGATCGCCTCAGTCTGCTTCTGTGCTGCCGAGAACTGCTGGGCAAAGCTCTCGACAACATCGCCGAAGAGGTCGGTCTGCGACACGGGAGCATTCAGGAACTGCACCTTCTCATGCTCCTTCATGTCAGCTAGACACAGCCAGAGATGGCGCTCCTGGACCACTAGCATGAGCATCGCACGGCCCAGAGACTGTGTGGTCACCTTCGTCGCTCGAAGCGTGAGGTCCGTCGCAGCACGCAGCTTATGTAGAACCACCAGGTCATGACCACCCTCGTGCAGGTCTTTCAGGGCTTTAGCCTGGTGGAAGCCGCCTCCCCACAGGCTCTATAAGCACTCCCAGTTAGACCTGACGAATACTTACAGGCCCGTGAGGGGAGACACGGGTCACCCCGCAGGGTGGTAGCGGCTGTTGGACACAGTTGCATGGCCACAGACCGCTCCACCGAGGGGATGCCCGCGTACCCCAAAGCGGCTCCACCATCGAGGGTGGTGAGGGGGGAGGAGCTACAAGATTTGTTTCGGGCAGTGAAAGGTGCCTTCCACGATCTTGTGAGCTCCTCATGCACTTCCGGGAAGAATAGCAATGGAGGGAGTGCTGAGAATCAGCGCGACCTCCACAAAGAAACCATTCATCCAGCCTCGAAGGATCGGGAAACGGTGGAGGATTCCACACGAGCCTGACATTCTCGGCGGCCCAGGAAAGCATGGCCGTAATCTCTGGGTCTGGCTCGGACAACGCTACCACACCTGAAGGGGGCAACGCAGCCGGGTCGTTATCCCCGGAGAGGGCTTGCCCTCTGATGCAGCGATCGACATCTGGTCATCAGAGGGGGCAACGAAGGAAACGCGTGGTGCACCCTGGCTAGCAAAGGGCCCAGCGCGCTCCTTCGGCAGCTCTGCCAGCTGCGGAGTGCTTGAGGGGTAAGGAACTCCACTTGGGGAAGCCCTCACCGTGATCCTCAAATCACCTCTGACTCCACCGGATGCAGTGCCACCCGGGTGCTGGGAAGAACGCTGGATCGCGGCAGAGGCAGAGAGACTCCGCCATGTTTGACATAGTGGAGTATATTACGCAACTCCGTGATGGTCATGTCCCCACAAGAAGAACATGAACCATCCACGAAAGCTTCCTCAGCGTGCTGAATGCCCAGACACGTGAGGCAGCGATCGTGACCGTCCTGAGGTGCCAGGAAACGACCACACCCAGAAATGCATGGGTGATAAGACATCTTTAAAAAGACGCGATCTTTTGAAAGATTTCTCTTTTAGAGAAATTGCTCTTTTAGTGCTGAAGCACGCAGGGGAGCTGGCCAAGTGTCTGAATGAAGACGATCTTTTTTTTCTCTCCCATACAACCGTGACCACCGCTGCAGCGCCATAATGCCCGCACTCGTCTTTCAGCAATCACTCGAGGAACAGGAGAGCAGTAGTGATACACCACCACTCGCCTCCGAAGTGAATTAATGCGGTGCACCTGCTGCCTCTTATACTCACGCTGTGATCAGCGGCAGCTGGATGCAATAATCGCATGCCAATGTCCATTGGCTCGTTTAGTTACACTCAAAGTGGATTTGTCTCTCTGGTGAGATCCCAATTTCGTCAGTCATCCGATGTGACTCGGAGTAACCGACTGAAAGGGTATCCCTATTTCCACCATCAGGGCAATAATTAAGAGGTTTCAGTTAACTAAAGATGTTACAAATCTGCTTGGAAGAGGACTTGTGTCTATATTGTCTTAGTCCACGGTGAGGAGCAGAGTTTAAGTGGCCAAAGACTCTTCAAGGATCACAGCTAGAGAATTGCAGTAATTAGTTGAGTCTTGGGGTCAGAAAGCCTAAAAAAATTATATATATATATATATATATATATATAT
>JAFVLL020005175.1:26183-64604 GCA_021397915.2 Tor tambroides | reverse complement strand
ATGGGCGGGACTTGTTCCCCTCAGTGACGTGCAGAGAGGGAGAATCTGAAACAGCTCGTCCTGAGAGACTGTTTATGATTTTATTAGATTATAAACAAATGTGTGCATTTTTACCATTATAGGCTCGATGTTTTCACACACTGCAGCCACACAACTGTGTTCAAACACCTTATAAAAGTGATTTTTGCATAATAGGTCCCCTTTAATGTCTGTGGGGACCAGCAACTGTTTGGTTACCCAAATTCTTCAAAATATTTTCTTTTGTGTTCAGCACAAGAAAGAAATTAATACAGGTTTGGAACAACATGTGAGTGAGTAAATAATGACAGAAATTTAATTTTTTGGGTGAACTATCTCTTTAATGACAATCGCAGCATGTGTAGTAGGCTATTAGACTACCGCAGGCATCTACAGGCACATTCATTTTTCTCTCAGTTGTTTACTTTCACTTTAGACATAACCAACTGTATTTATGTGAACCATGTGTGTTTTGACAGTATTAGTGCAACCAGACGCAAAAGATAACTAGTAATCAGGCATTGTTTGACAGACTTTTTAGTGTGCACGTGCTTCAGGTGTATGCGCTCAGAAGAAGAGCATCTCAGAACAGCACGTGAATGAAATGTGAAACCTGCAAGGCTTCAAAGCACATGCAAATGATGGAGTTCTTGCATCGATTTTGTTTGTCACATCAGTGGTATAAAAGCCGACGTGGGTCCAGACTTTGGACTTAAACATGGGGCATCTTTTATTTTACTCACACTGCTGCCCGCTATCCTGTTAAAAACCTCTTTTTCTTAAGCTAGTTAACTCATGTTTCCTGTCACCTGACCAGGAAAATTAACATCAGATTTTAAGCTTGTGATGAATGTTTCCAGTGATTTTTAAATGTATTTAGAATGGTTTCAGTAAATATATTCAGTAAATATATTCATTTTGAATTAAACTCATTGACTGAGTTGGACAAGTTTCAAAACACCAAATGTAAACGTTTCTACATGTGTCCGGCACTTTTTCTTATCTTTTTTTTTAGAATAATGTAAGATTAGTTACAATCTAATGGATGTCTGTTCAATAAAGAGTCCAAAAAAAAAAAAAACAATAAAAAAAAATCAATCTTTATTTCATATTAGTGTAATGTGATGCATTCCATTTATACACATTATAATTGTTTCAATTATTAATTACAGTCAAAGATCTAAGAATTGAAATACTTAGAGAATTAAAACTGGAGTTCTTAAGGATTCTCTTTATGATTAAGCTAATAATAATTTAGTCAGAAGTAACAATAACAACAAAGAAAACATTTGATAAAGTTTCTCTTTCAGACAATAGCTCACTGGTGCTTTATTTTGAAAGAGCTTATTTTCATTTTCTGAATCGCTTTGTTTCTTCGGTGGGAGTTTTGTAGCGTTATCAAACAACTCAAATGAATCAACATTATAAAGCATTGCCAACTCTGTCTCTAAATCCTTCACAGTTTTGTTTTTGGGAGTATTTTTCTTGTTCTCTCCAATAAACCCACTTGAGAGCTGACATTTGTTATTGTTGTCTAAGCAGCAGAATGCAGTCCAGAAATGACTAGGCACTTTCACGCTATTGCTTATGTTATTATTACCAGGTATCACCCCTGTCACAATGTAAACATTATAGTTTTTTGGTAGACATTGCTGAGACAGTCCTTTTGCAATGTTTCCTTCTAGTACCCTCCACTGACCTCGGTTAAATGAGCGATTTTGTGGAGCAGCATTGGTGAGAGTGAAGGTGGCATAAGCACAGCTCTGTGAGTTTGCCTGGAAAACTGGTGCCAGATGACCTTTGTCAAAACGAGAATTCTCATAGTCTCCATTGAGAGCTTGATGCTCTCCAAGTCCTTGTATTTTCACATCTTTCTCGAATTTCATGTTTGGTAATGCATTATTGTCATCAAGCTGCAATAGTGAATCAATTGAAAACATTAGCTTAAGAACAGTTCACATTAGAAGGGGAAAAAATCGTGCTAATATGACGCAGACTCTGTAGGGTGAAGTTTTACAGCAAATACTTTTAGACCAAATCTATTGTTGTTCTTAATCCCAGCAAAATACACTACAAACTCATCACTACCACCCTTCTTAACATCTCCTTCAGCTTTGTACTATACTACACATATAATATATTAACAATCTCTCTTTTATTTTATAAGCATTTATCCGGTTTAGAATCCTCATGTTTCTTTAGATTTTAAAGCTGTTTGACATTATTTGGTGCTCATACAGAATGATCTTGAATTACTTGGAAGAATGTAATGTAGAGGCATGTGGACTTCAGAATCTGATGGAAAGATCTCAGATCCTAATTTATGTTTTCTTCCAACTTATGACACAGAGTAAAATAAGACTAAGAGCTGTTATCAAAGGAGGCTGGACAAAGTGTTATATCATAGGGTGCTACGTGCATACAAATGAGAAAAATATTATTTAAAAATGTATATTTTTAAAATTATTTTGCTATAAAAGTTAGCTATGAATATTTTAAAAGGTTAAAAGGATAAAAAGCAAAGATGATACTGTTATAGTAAATTTGAAATGACTCCACCCACACCCAAAAAAACAACAAAAAAAACAACAACAACAAAAAACTCCACACTGTAATATGGTACAACAATTACCTGAACCCATTTAGAGTAATATTTCACTTACTTGAGGTTCAATGTACCACTTGTCTAGTCTTGTGCAGTCCTTTAGCCCTTCAAACTTGTAGGCGGAGTACACAGGGATCTTGTTGTGAATGTCATAGAATGTGGCATAATAAACATCATTATTTAGAGTTTGGCAGATCTGCCTGTATTGTGGATCAGAAAATCTTGTTGGTGATTTTCCATTTGCAAAAAATTGACCACAGTCACTAAAATTCTGCACAATGGCCGAACCACCGGAGAGAAGCGACAGCATCAGCACATGAAGAAGCAGCCGCATGATGAAGATGATGAGAGATGATGGATCAAGTTCTCTGCAAGATCAAGAGCCACAATACATATTTTACATATAGCATATATTTTGTAATAAATTTAAATCACATATAAATAGCATAACTGTACTTACCTCAAAATTTAGAGCAAGAGCAAGTAGCTATTCACCTATTCAATGAAGAGAAAATAATGTGACAATGTAAATAACATAACACCTTCAGTTTAGTAATTATATACTGGAACTAATATAATACTGGAACCTTGTATTAAACTACTAAACAATAAAGAATAAAATACCTGGTCATGCAGGAACAGGAAAATCCGCTCCTTCCTATCATTTGAAGGTCTGGACAATAGCAGTGCTCTTTTGGCCAGCATTCAGCCAGCATGACTAGGCTTTCGCAGACGAGCCACAACGTAGCACTGCGTCTGGTCTTCAACCAATGAGCAGGTCTATGTTACACTACTCATGGTCTCACTTCACTGTAATCAGACAATCTCCAATTGATCTGCTGAGACCATCACAACAGCTGAAGACAGTGCATTAGTCAACACCCAATATTTATCAGAGTTACGGTCTTGCAATTAGAAGAAAACCGTTTCCCACCATTTTCATTTAGTATAAGCTTTCCTGTAGCTCAAATAGTAGAGCATGGTGCTAGCAACACCAAGATCATGGGTTTGATTCCCAGGGAAAGCAAGAGCTGATAAAAATGTAAAAACTCTACCTTGAATGCAATGCAAGTTGCTTTGGACAAAAGCGTCTGCTAAATGTAAGTGTTTGATTAAGTTAAAAGAGAATGTGTTTTTCAACTAAAATATTTGATTTTGACTTAGAAGTTTGAGGTTTGTTGTTTTGAGATTATGTTTATAGTTGTGAGAAAATGGTAAATATTTCATGAATTGCATGTTAGCAACCAAGAAAAACTAATGTTACTGAGAAATGATAAGGTGAATGACTTTAAAGGGATAGTTCACCCAAAAATGAACATTTTGTCAAATTTTTGCGTCGTGGTACTCTCATGAATGTGCATCGAAGACTGACACGGAAGAGAAGATTTTTATTTTTGTTTTCTTTGGATAGAAAAAGTATTGTCATGGTTTCATAAAATTACAGTTGAACCACTGATGTCACATGCACTATTTTGACGATGTCCTTACAACCTTTTTGGGCCTTGAACGTGGTAGTTGTGTTGCTGTCTATGCAGGGTCAGAAAGCTCTTGGATTTAATAAAAAATATCTTAAGTTGTGTTCTGAAGATGAATGAAGGTCTCACGGGTTTGGAACGACATGAGGGTGAGTAATTAATGGCATATATAAAATTTCACGATATTTAACAATATTAATCTTTGAATGCTTTATTTGTCAGACTTAAAGGCTTTTTATCAAAAGTTGGTTTGGAACTCTAAACAATCAGACACCTGACAGCAAATTACAACTCACTTTAGTTTATATGTCTTTCCTTGATGTGTTCATGAGAGAAGAAGCAACTCATTGAAACCAGTTTTGTGAACCATATTAACCTATTCATTAAAGATGACTCAAAAGATTGCTCACCAATCAGACATCTCAGATTCTCTAATGAACTCTCACTCTTCTATTACCTGTGAGAAACAACAGATGTCTGATAATCAAAAGGTCCAACAATGTGGTTGTAATGAGCTGAACTGCTCATTAGGTTCAGATGGCCTGTGCCTAAACTGTGGCTATAGCATCTCAAACTAAGAGACAGAGAATATCTCAGTGAACAAAGAATGAAGATATGAACAAGGTTTTATTTTGGCACATATACATAGATGGCACTTCAACCTGGTAAAGAGTTTGTTTACACTGCATCTTTACTGGGAAACAATGAGCTTATTAAAAGTTGCGATTGTCCATTTAGCTCAATGATCTTTTAAGTCCAAACAAATGGTTTTCCTGGAATCCTTTCACCAGATTGCTAATATATATTTTTATATATATATATATTATAAATAAACAAAAGGAGAATCCCTACAATGCATAATTCTGACCACTCTCACACAAAATAGCACAGGTCAAGCATTACCCAGGTTAATCCAACACATGATTTCCATTTTCTGATTTCACCTCATGTCACAGTTTCATGGGTTCTTCAGCGACGCGGCTTTTGAACAGTGTGATCTCATCCAGATGGCAAAGTGGCATACCTCTGATAACATGGGCCAGATCCTCATGCAGTAAAGGGTAAATCACCACACTAAGGGCTGGACGAGATATTGAAAAACTGCAGGAAGTAGAGAAAGAACTGGTAAATATTTGACATACACAGGCTGGAATTATTCACTAATTAAGAAAGTCTTTATTATTAAGAATTCTTTAAAACAACTAACCTGTCCAGTAGGGTTTTCTGCAGTGTTTTACAGGCCACCATGGTACCACCCATGAACATGTGGCACATGATGACTTCAGCGCAGCTCTGCATGAAGGCCGCCACAGCGGCGGGCTGGAAGGTCCCATGTCGAGAAACCAAACACACACGCCGCAGCTGGTGACACTGACTGAATGCTTCAAAAAACGCGGCGTTCGCATTAAAGTAGGGCTGCTCCAGCCTGCAGTTTCACACATATATACAAACAGTGAATTAATACAGGAGATATAGGGCTAAAGTAGTCTGTTAAAATGATTAATAAATGAATTAATTGTTATTTTTATTACTTATATTAACTCTCTCTCCAACCCACATAGTTCTAACTCTAAAACGAACACTCACCAACGCCAGATGAGACAAAAAAAAAAAGTACTATCCAGTTAAGCGGTAACATTTTTAAGAATTATAAAATAATGCATGATTAACATCTGTTATAAAACAATATTCCATTTCATTTCACTGACAGAAATGCATCAAGAAGATACATATGGTCTACTAAACAAAAGCTTAGTTAATGTTGTGCGTCGTATTTTATTTTAACCTCATGAAGCCATTTTTAATTAAAAATGATCAGAAATGTATATTTTCAAGCACAGTGATATGAAAATATTAAAAACAAAATCATAGTCAATGTTATTGTGAAAGATGCCATTTAGTTGTAACTTTAATATATGATGGTGCAAGTGTCATAATTGCTTTTTTTTTAAAGCTGTTCATGTGATCTTTTCAAATTTGACTAATATCAGTGTTTAAACATAATCATTTACATAAAGTAAATATTAGACCTTTATGGAAACTTTGATCAAACTTCTACCATTCTACCATCAACTTTTACCATACTGTTTTAATTTTTTTTTAAAATTACGATTAATGTGCCACTTTTAGCTAACTGCACAGCTGATATACAAGTGTGAATAATAACAAAATAATTAAAACAAATTAATGTAAGGATTAAATGCAACCATTTAAACACACAGGATGTGCAGAAGTTTTGTCATTATGGTGCTGCCCCCTACTGGTGAGCTACAGTTTTAACATGAAATTATTTGTGGCATGGTTGGTGAAATATCAATGCAAAACAAGATAATAAATACACACATACATGCGCATACATGTAAATTTATTTTTTTTTGCAACAAGTCTATAGTCGATTATATTGTTGACTACATTTTGTGAATGGAGTGTATAGTGGCATACGTGTTTACCTTAAGTCCCTGAGTTGTGTACAGTAGGAAAGAGCCTCCAGCAGAGCCTGTGTGTAGTTCATGGTCTTTAAAGATCCAAGATTTGCTAGCGATAATGAACAAAGGTCCTTGCACCCCTGAACCAGCTCGATCAGTCCCGTCCCCTTCAGAACTCCCGGTAAGTGAGCGAGGGTGAGCTTGCGCAAAAATTTCATCCCTCCCAAAGCAGCTAACTCACCATCTCCGACATTGTAGGACCAGGGGCAAGCGGCAGGATCCTTGCGGATGGCCGGCTCATTGCGTGGCATGGCAGAGGAAAACCCTGCGCCAATCAGCTCCAGCTCCACTAGATACGGGCAACCTTGAAGCAGAGGCTGAATGCACAAGCCTCTATCCTGCCGCTCTTCGCCCTGACCCATGGTGACCTCGGTTGCAGGTCGATATGTGGGCACTCCAATGCGGCTGCTCTTTTTAAGTCCGAGAAATAGTGATCTTGAGGAGTGGTCTGTGTTGGAGTCTTGAATGTTCACAGGTGCTGGAGGGGATTGTGCCAAGGCACACACCGGAAGTGCCAAAGAGCACAAGGCAATGAGACGCCCTAAAGCGCCACACAAGTGTCCATCCTGCCCAGTGGGAAGAGCATGGTGGTAGTGCGTGGCAGATAAATTAAGGTGAATAAGATGCGGGCAACATTCAGTAAGCGCTTTGACGCTCTCTGCATCCATCTCCTCCTCGCCCTTCCCACAGCTCTCGGCAAGAGGCCCTCGGCCACATCCACGCAAGTTGAGACTCTTTAAGGGTTTGAGGTCACGACCCGCACTAAGGAGCACATGTAGAGGGTTGAACCCTGGAGATGAACAGCGTGAGACATTTAGGTAAGAGGGGCAGCCATGCGCCAAGACCCGCCCAAGTATAGCACCATCTAACCACGTACGTGGAAGCTGGAGAGCGCTAACGGTGTTTCCCACCGTCGACGCCATACTCTCCATTAGCGCTGTCATTGCAACCGGCCTTGGCAGCGCGGGGCCCGGCACAGAGAGTACCAGTCCTGTTAGACCCTCTGGGACTCTCATACTGAAAACAGCTAAGTAGAGCGCCAACAGAGTGCGATTGACTTCACCAGGCGCCAGGCGTGCGGAGAACCAACGCAGGTTCTGATAGTGCGGCACGCTGCTCTGGCCCACCATCAGCTGTGCGCAACCGCCCGCTTCCCTCCAGCCCTCGCTGGCCTCTAGATAGAGGTGCAGGCAGCGTAGGGCGCTGCAGCATGGTACCACGCCGTACGAGGGAGTCAACAACGTCTGCTTGAGCTCCTGCAGTCGTGCCAAAGCAGACTTACCCTCGGCGCTCAGCTGATGGAGGTCAAACCCCGGCCCCACATCCAATGCCAGTGAGCGTAGACAATGAAGAGAGGTCAGCAGATGAGAGAGGCGAACTGAAGTCAGTCGACAGCCTGAAAGATCCAGGCTGACAAGAGCCTTACAGCGGGTGACCTGATCCACCGTAGAGCCGGCCAACCAGTAGCAGCCACTCAGGTTTAAAGTCTGGATGTCGCTGGAAAGGTTCTTCAGGAGCTGCTTCACAGCATCGTCGTTTGCCTGTGAATAGGAAGCAATGCAAAGGTAAGATTTTTTAGGTCTTGGTTGCCAATTCTGCTTGTCAACCTTTTAAAGCCTGTCAGAGAGGTAAAGTTATCTAACTGGCTCAAATAGTGTTTTTTTGTTTGTTTGTTGTTGTTGTTTTTTAAATTGCAGTCATTAATTGATGATATTGGTGGCATATGAATGGAATAAAAATGCCATGTATGCCATCATTTTCCAGCAAAAGTGTTTATGAACTCATGGAGTCTTAACTATACTTTCCTATATAATTATGATATTATAAAATAATAAAATTATAATATATAATAACAGTATAATGCTCAGCAATTATTGCATTTTTTCCATGTACATTCGACATCGAATGAAAAATGTACTAAAATAATTAATGTTTTATTAATTATATAATAACTTTCATTATTTTTATAATAACTATTAACATTTTAATTATTATAATATATTAATTAATTATAATATATTAAGTAATTTTTTAACGTTTTTAAAAATCAGCAAAGCAACATTATAAATATAAATGTGTACATTTAAATTCACAAAAAATTAAATGTACAATTTAATGTATGATTGTGAATTAACAATGAAAATGTTGGCAGGACAAGCGGAAAAATACTGTTGAACCCTGATCAGGCATCAAAACATTATAATGCACATTAGACGAGATGGTAACTGTTACGTAGTTCTGGAACCTCAAATGGAGTATAATGGTTTTGGGAAAAATGTACCCAATTCACCCTAATCAAACTGTTGTTTGTCAGAAATACTTTTAAAGTTAAGAAACAGTAAAAGTGTGTGTTTTTCAAACCTACTGTGTATTTTTTATGCAGGTGTACATGGGCTCTCAAGCTCTTGTCCAGACAGAGAGTTCGAAGTTTCCGGCACACTTGACTCACATTGAGCATCAGGTCATGGCTTGGAACGAATCGCAGGATATTCAGTAAAATCTCGTCTGAGAAGTCTGAGATAGTGACAGAGGTCTGGGAAATGCTGTCTGAGCAGCACAGAGCCTGGAGAGCAGCAAGAAGAAACAGTTAATCATACATAGCACTAATTTGACTGGATTGAGTTCACTGTTTACTAAATGTGACATTGAAGTCTTGCATTCTTAACGTTAACTTTTAAATAATGTTATTACAATACAGTTGTGGTAACCACTACTGTCAAAACAAATGTCAAAAATGACAGAAAGCTTTCTACACGCCTGTTAGTAGTATGTACAGTATTTAAAACTATTTTACAGAAGTAAAAACGTCAGTAATATAGTATTAGGACATGCATTATAATTATCATGTTCTGCTAATCTGTTCCTTACGAAGACTGAATATCTTCGTGTCCAGATATTTAAAAATAAATGTATCCTAATCGTTTCAAAACGTTGTTTGCTAAATAAAATAATCTTTGCAGGCAACAAAATGCAGAAGCTAACTAGCATGAATGGTCAGCTCTCAGATGTAACTTACCGTTTCAATTTGATTATCCATGACGCTTTAGGGAAATCTGTTTGGATATATACTTCAGTAATATACAAAAACGAATTGTTGCCATCTCAACAAATGTATAATAATTTATCCATTGAAAATGTGACTGCCACTGTAGGCACACATATAGCGACAGCAAGATGTAGCACCATCGGAACGCTTGAAAGACGTACCTATTTCCGGTACGATGCAACTAGTAAAAAGGTCCCCGGGTGTGGCCCTTTTTTCCTTTGGATTATTTAACTTTCAGGGGACATAAAATGCCATTTAGCATCAAATAAGTCAAACAGAAGTGTGGGAATCTCCGAGTGGGTCTAAACTTGAAACACCGAATATACATATTTTTCGTATTCAATCTTCTAACGATAATTATGAAGATTCATTTAATTCATGGGGTGGATTAGAAATATATGAATAATAATAGTATAGAGCATACAGAATCGGTGTCATGCAATAGGACATTCTCAAACTGACTTGGGTTGGAATCAATGAATGGAGTAATACTGTAATAGTTCACATTAACGTGTTGATGTAAGATTTGTCCATATATATGGAACAAAAAATAATTTGCTCTCAGTTTCAGACTTCATGGACACTGCTGTACATGCTCATGTGAAAAATATATCATTCTGTAGTATATAGGATGCTATTTGTCCTTTACCTCAATGAGGAAAAAAAACAAAACCCTTTATAATCTCTCATTAACTTATTACAGTGTGGTGTAACTTGAGAAAGGCAAAACATTAAACCAGATCAAGGCATTTAAGTTCTCAAAGTGAAGTCCAGGGCCACTTAAAGTGCAAATCATTTGTAAACTTTAGACTACACAAGCAACATTAGTAAAACCATTTGACTTTATATGAATTTAATTAAGGCCTTGAAATGCTTCTTTGTAGCAACCCAGATCATGTCTCAAGTTTAGTCTTGTTATAAAAGGACTTACAATGTGCCATTAACTGCAGAAACCTATGCTATTAAATAGATGCTTTTGACACTGCTGGATCCAGGTCTGAACACAAAGGCCATCTTATTGTCAGTTTGGTCCCATAGACACCAGCTGGTAACTGAAGCTATATAGCATACTGCCCAATAAAAACATTTGAAATTCAACTTTAAAAGCTGAGAAATTGCAACAGAAGACAGAGTCAGTGTGGTTTTACATGTGCACGTTTTATTTGGGTTTACTTGTCAGTGTACAGAGACACCCTGGCTTACATATGCAAGGGACATCCCTTATTCACATACCCTAGGGGAGTCCTGCAAGATCTTCACGTTTAAAAAGGTAAAGCTTTCCCCATCATTGCAACAATAAACTGGGCCAAGTTTAAGGCGGAATTACAAGAGAGAAAAAAAAAAAAAAAAAAGGCATAATTTACATAAACACTAACAAAGGTCATGTATGCCCACAGTGATGAGGGCGAAGTGGTAGACTCTTCTGGAATGACTAAAAAGAAGAAATGTACATTGAAGTCCTCTCGGGGAAAGCTCCTCCCCCTGCAAGACAGCTACCTCCCTTTCCAGTTTCCGCATCCTGAGTCAATGCGCCATACAGAGCAGAAGCCATGCTGATGTCATCTTGTTCGAGAGGTTTAGGTTGGTCGTTCAATTGATTGAATCCTACTGCATGGCCATTTATGGTGGCAACAGTTCTGTTTAGAAGCACTTCCTGTGGACGATGGAAGGGCCAGACTCATCGTACTCCTGCTTGCTGATCCACATCTGCTGGAAGGTGGACAGGGAGGCCAGGATGGAGCCACCAATCCAGACAGAGTATTTGCGCTCAGGGGGAGCAATGATCTAAAACAGAAGAGACATGTTAGCTCACCTTAACTGCAAGCTAAGATGCAACTAAGAGAGGAGGGAAGAGAACCCCCCTCCCCCCCCACAAAACACAGCTAAGATGCATCACCTTGATCTTCATGGTGGAGGGAGCAAGGGAGGTGATCTCCTTCTGCATACGGTCAGCAATGCCAGGGTACATGGTGGTACCTCCAGACAGCACAGTGTTGGCATACAGGTCTTTACGGATGTCCACGTCACACTTCATGATGGAGTTGAAGGTAGTCTCATGGATACCGGAAGATTCCATACCTGTGAGACAAAGTTAACCTCAGTAAATTCAGCAATATGGAGCACAAAACCTTTACATTTTAAAATGTAAAGCATAAAACTCACCCAGGAAGGAAGGCTGGAAGAGAGCCTCAGGGCAACGGAAACGCTCATTGCCGATGGTGATGACCTGCCCGTCAGGCAGCTCGTAGCTCTTCTCCAGGGAGGAAGATGAAGCGGCGGTTCCCATCTCCTGCTCGAAGTCCAGGGCCACGTAGCACAGCTTCTCCTTGATGTCACGGACAATTTCTCTCTCGGCCGTGGTGGTGAAGCTGTAGCCACGCTCGGTCAGGATCTTCATCAGGTAGTCTGTCAGGTCACGACCAGCCAGATCCAAACGCAGGATGGCGTGGGGAAGAGCATAACCCTCGTAGATGGGCACGGTGTGGGTCACACCATCACCGGAGTCCATCACGATACCAGTAGTACGACCAGAAGCGTACAGGGAGAGCACAGCCTGGATGGCCACATACATGGCAGGGGTGTTGAAGGTCTCAAACATGATCTGTAGAAACAAGCAAATTTAAAGTCAGATGTCTTCCTTTACTCTTGAAGCTTCCAGTGCATACACCTCTAAACCAAAAGGCACTGCATGGTTAAGGGAGCAAAGCCTCCTTGGCACGCCATGCTATAACTTCTCACTCAAGACAGTGTTAGAAAAGTAAAGTGTTAGAGAAGCTACCATGCAGAAAATACATTTCAAAAAGGGATAAACCTTCTGAACCTATCAGGAGATCATGGCAGAGGACAGAGCGCCTGAGAGGAAATGGATAGAAAGGAAGTGAACAAAGATGAAAGACAAGAGCAGTAGGAGTCATATGATGATTTAATAGACGCGCCTGTGTCATCTTCTCCCTATTGGCTTTGGGATTGAGGGGAGCCTCTGTCAGCAGGACAGGGTGCTCCTCAGGGGCAACACGTAGCTCGTTGTAGAAAGTGTGATGCCAGATCTTCTCCATATCGTCCCAGTTGGTCACGATACCGTGCTCAATAGGATATTTAAGGGTCAGGATACCTCTCTTGCTCTGAGCCTCATCTCCCACATAGGAGTCTTTCTGTCCCATGCCAACCATCACTCCCTGGAGGAAAGAGGATGTTAAAGATTAGGTACAAACAAATCAGCAATAGTATTCAGAACCTATGTAAAATAGGTTTAAAAGACCATTATGATTCAGAAAACTTCAACTAGCACTGCATTAACAGTATTCTATGAATACCAAAACTTGAACTGAATAGAGCTGGAAAGTGATGCTATGTTCTTCTGCAGAGCTGCCTTTAGAAGGAACTTCATAATTGGTGCATTTGCAATACTGACACTTAATGAACTGAATTAACCAATATTGAACTAAATTGAGCTTGAATGACAGTCATCTGTAGAGCTACTGTACAACTGAAATTGTGGTTTAATAGAGTCTCTATTTTAACACTGTACATTGCAATGAAGCTGCTTTGCAAATCTGTTTTGGATAAAATGCTAAATGTAACTTGACATTCAAGAGCATAAACGTAAAATTAATAGCAATAACGTCTTCTAAACTTATGACAAACACTTAAACATTTAATAAGCTATTAAGAAACTGTCGTCAGGGAATTAAAAGTTACTATATACCTGATGCCTGGGTCGGCCAACAATGGAGGGGAAAACAGCACGAGGGGCATCATCTCCAGCAAAACCGGCTTTGCACATACCGGAGCCGTTGTCAACGACCAGGGCAGCGATTTCCTCATCCATGGCTGTTAAAAAAAAAAAAAAAAAAAAAAAAAACACCGAAACTGTTAAAAATGCTATCGGCAGTAACGCATCTCTTGTAGGCGGTGGTGTCTGAAGCTTTTGACGTCTGGCCAGTAGGCGGCGCAAAGGCGCAGGGATGAAACCAAGCGATTTGAGACAAAGGAAGTGGTCAGGCAGTCTCACTATTGCCTTATATGGCAATAAGTTCGAGCAGCTCAATGCAGCCGATTCAGCGCGTGGAACTAGACAAATTGACGCGACCACTCCCAGTTTCAAAGGCCGAGATAAGCGCCTTAGCAGACGACCAGCATTATGATCCCGATGCGTTAAAAATTAACCTTTATCAGGAGGATATGAAGTGCATGCACTTCAGCACATACGGTCAGTGCTGCAATCCTATTTAATGACTGAACGACAAGTCTATGAAATTCTATTACAACTAAAGAATCAAAAAGAAACTTCAAACTTTCAACCGTTTAGACCGCTCTTGAACGGATCAAACAGCTCTGATGGAAGAAGTGCCGGTTACTGTGTTACAGTAGCCACACCCACCATTCAAACTGCGAAAACAGCCACTGAAGACACTACTATACTAAATCCACATTTAATTTAAACCAATTAAAGCACTTTACGCCCAAAAGCATAGATTAAGCCCCTCTGGTTACAGAAAGAAGCTTCAAGGTTAAAGCCGTTCAGCTAAGAAAGCTAAAAACGCTACCGGTTGATAACACCGGTTTTAAAAAGCATAAAATATTTGTAGCCTTCGAAGTACAGATGTAAAACCCACAGTAAATTACACTGTTTACTCAAATTGCATTCAGAATTAACGTTAAAACTCAAATCGCATACCAATGTGCTCTGCATAACTTCAGCAATAATAAATCAACTTTCAACCAGCGTCATTAGAAATATTAATATAACACTGAACACCATTTAATAGTGATATAAAGCCATTCTTACCTGTGTATTAGTAGGTTATTGTGAACAAGTGGTGTGAAGATTTTCTCAGCGTGCACTGAAAACTCTCAATACTGTGTGTGAGGTGGGTCACAGTTTTATACCCGGCGCTGCGGCCGGCTCCTTCCATATAAGGTAAACTTTCGGCATCGAGCAATCTGATTGGCCAGCCGTCGTCCATTTGGCGAGTTTCAAGCTAGTTGCTTGAAATTCAAGTTCTTCTGAATTGAAATAATGTATGGCAAATCTAATCAACCAGACAAATTTATTTGAAACAGAAAGACAGGATAAGTCATTTAATTCCACATAGCCATATACATGTATTACTGAGTAAAAATATTTTAATTTGGCATGGGACGCAGAGACATTATCTTGCGATTCAGTGTAAAATGCTGGACTGCTTAAGTTGTGGCTTTTTACTTTGTAATACATTTTACATAGCGACTGAATAGTACACTGAACTTCTAGCAATTGATCAAATACATTTAAATAAGCCTTTAATCAGGTTGCAGAAACGACAGACATAGAACACTGCAGCCTACTGCGACATACTGTTCTTGTTTTAATACAATTTTTAATCATTATGCATTATTTGTATTTTAATGTATGTCATTGCACTATAAATGACCATAGTGTATATTAGGGAGTCATTATTATTAGTAAAAAAAGACGAGCATTATTTGATCATGTAGACTGAGCTGCTTACTTTCCAGTTTTTTGTGACATAATCTAGTTCAAAGCGATTCATTCAGCATTAGTTCATAAAAATACATTTATTGTTCGCCTATGCAAGTAACTCATTTTATTAGGTCAGTTAGATGAACTACGTGGGCGTGGCTCCCATTTAAAGTACAGACATTTCTCATGACAATTGTAAGATCTTCTGTAAATTGGTATTAAAATCTATTAATCTGTCATCTGTTGCACTGTTTCACGTAATCACGGGTCACTTTTGTGCATAATGATTTGGATCAGTTTGCCGTTTGCAATGCTGTGAATGTAAAGCTTGCAGGCTGCGGATGCTTCAGGAATCATTCAGAAATTAATGAAATGTTGACGATTTCTTATTCAGACCGATGTGTCCTGTATGCATCGTGGCTCTGAAGTATATAAGCTCAACTGATTTGGAAATATTTTAGTTTATAGGGTTGTCTGCAAAGCAGGGGATACAAAACAATGGCATGCTGCTCGCCTGAACCGGACACTTCCTGTCAACCCGGCTTTTGCGTAATACGTCATAACCGATTACGTTTCACACTGCTGCGTTAGACAAATCTTGGGAGTGCACACATATTACATGCTTTGTTAGTTTGCATTTTTAAAAAAAAAAAAAAAAGTATAATAATATTCATATATCAAATAGCAGAGTCTTAAGTGTTTCCTAAATGTTAAATGCGGCCGTTTTGAACCCCAAATTTCCCTGGGTAACTATTGTTAACATTCGACATTTAAAGTAAAACTGTGATAACTTGGTATTAGCCCCAAATGTCATCAAAAAAGAAATTAAAATGGCATTCTGAAAGCTTCTTGTACTACTTCAATGAGACCCCATATTCATTCATCATGATGTTACAGTGGAAACTATGTTAATCCTTTATTAGTTTATGTATTTTGTTCCATTAATAAGTGATAATCCCTGTTAGATGTGTGCTGCCTTCAGCATGGGCAATCTGAGACAAGTGGTAACACATCTTGACTTGGTTGTTCTGCATTTCTTGTCTTATCAGTGTGGAATTGAAAAGAGAACCTGATTGTGCGTTTTATGTTAATGAAGTATTCAGGAGCTAGATATGTTGAAGCATTCGTGTATCACCACAGTGTAGTGTTTGGTCAACAGTCTAGTGTGTGATTTATCTAGTGATGAAAATGGCGTGTCATTAAGAAATGGCTGGAATGATCCTTCTAACAGTAGTGACACCCAATACACCCGCCCACCCCAACCAAACATGTGCCTAGGCATGCAACGGTATTAATATTGAGTTTTGACTATCTGTGTACCGTTTCTCACAGTAAACTCAACTGTGTAATCTTAATTTTATACCTATAACTCAATGAGCCATAAAGAATAGATAAGCTTAGTCACAGAGGTGAATGAGTCATTTTTACAGTTTACTGCCACATCATTTTTCACAAAGTGCTTCACATTCCTAGTGTGGAATAGGTACAGCATTCAATCTCTCTGGGGTGTGTTAGTATCAGCTTGATGTTTAGGGTGTGAGAGTCTGTGACTCCACTGGTGGTAGCATATGTGCGTGTTTACGATGATGTTTTATCAGTTTTGAAATCCGTATTGTTTCTCTCATCAGCAGAATACTGAAGCCCTTATAAGGATGTTTCAAACAGAAAGAGGAAGAGGAAGAGGAAGAGAGATAGACAACTTAAAGTCTTACACCTACAGCACATTGTGACAATTCTGAGAGGAAGTCGCAGGAGCCTATATCAGAAAGGAAATATAAAGTAAGCCAAGTTTAATTTAGGCTACTCTTGGAAATAAGTGTCGCATATAAACTGTGTGGTAAGCTTGTAAAGGGTGATTGTTCATTCATTTATTAGTTTAAGCAGCTGTTTTGACATATGGACATGTTTATTATGATGGAGGCAACCAACATACACACACATCAACCAGAAATGAAATGTTTTCTTCCATATAGCCATATACAGAGTTCAAACATATCACTGCCCAATATAAAGGAAATGAAATAACCTTTGTGTTGTGTCATGTTTACAGAGGCACTATGTTCAGGGCCCCTTTAAGAGATATTCAGCCAATCTCCTTATAAGGCAATCTCTGGATGAGTCACATGGTGTGGTACTTTGGAAAGCCAAGGCGAAGTCACCTGACCCCTTAAAGCGGAAATCAGAAAGAGTGATTGGGACTATGCTTTTCTTCCCCTGTCATTGCATTTATTCTGAAAGATTCTTTTTCTTTTTAATGCATTATTGTGTCTCCTTACTGTATTTAATATAGGAGAATGGAAATACACAGTAACATTAAATGCAAAAACACTATAATTGGCCTACTGTCTCCACCCATCAGACCTTAAGTACCCTATATGGAAACACTGACAGGTAACACACACTCACGCAAAGATCTGATGGGATGGACTGGTGGATGCTGCTCTTTCTAAGCAATGGGGACAGGTGGAGCCTCCTAATATGGAAATATAACCAAAATGACTAAGGTTGACAGAAAGGATCTAAGCATGATTGGCTGTGTGAGTAAGGTACATGACATACGCCATGATGTAACCCCAATGTTTGTTTTCCACAGGTACAAACCTTTCCCAGGTGTTTTCCATGTATGGCAATGGGTCAGTCCTGCTTAATCCTTCTCAGAGCAGTTCAGAGTTCAGTGCTTTGCATTCAGCTGAGATAAGCCAACTTTATGTTGCCTAATTAGGTTACTACTGGAGAGTATAACAAAATAGTAAGGAAGTCTCATACGGATCTCTCATAAAATGCAACACGATTTATACTCTAAATAAGTTCTCTGATTGTACATACTAAATAAGGAAAAGAGGGTTGCCGCTCAAGTGGCTGTCATTTCAGGAATGTATATGTGTTAGAACATGCACAAACTCACATTTTTAAAAAAAAAGATTCGATTGCACTTTTCACATGGCTGCAAATAGGAATGTGATCATGTCACAGAGATTCTCCATTTTAACACTTGCAAGTAGGTTATGTGTGTATGTATATACAATATATATATATATATAATAAAAATGATTCATTATTTTAATCATAAAATATTTTAATTAATAATTAATATATATTTAAAATAAAAATGCACTACTGTTCCAAAGTTTGAGCTAAGTAATTTTTAAAATATAAATGAATTCTTTTGTTCAGCAGGGATGTTAAATTGGTGAACAGTAAGGACATTATGTTAAAAAAAAATTCTCTTTCAGCTCTGTTGAAACTTTTGAACATGCTATTCATCAAAGAATCTCGAAAAAATGTATCATTGATTCCACAAAAATATTAAGCACCACAACTGTTTTAAATAATAATAAGAGATTATGGTTATTTTAAATTGTAATAATATTTCACAGTATTTTTGATCAAATAAATGCAGACTTCACCTAAAATCTCACCAAACTGAAACTTATAAATTCATAAAAAAATATATTTTCATGTACAAATTAAAATAATCTTAATCTTAATCATATTTTCTAAAGGGACAAACTGCAAAAAGAGTTTGAGTTTCAACAACTACAAAATGATCAGCAGAGAGAGCTATTGAGTCTGAGCAACGCTATAGATCATGCAAGATTTTATTCAAGGATATGTAATACTTTCATGTCACACAGATGGGTGTTCAAGTGTTCAAGATGCCTTGACTTTTTGGAATACCTGCTTTATCATGGGCACAAATCCCAACAGACAACATGGAGCAGTCCATATGTTACCATGTTTTCATGTTTTTGGCTTTCAATCTTTCAGGTCTTTGGACAAAGAAGGAGATGCAACATATGTCGTGTGAGCTGATGTTTACAA
The DNA here is from genome assembly GCA_021397915.2 of Tor tambroides. Taxonomy (NCBI): domain Eukaryota; kingdom Metazoa; phylum Chordata; class Actinopteri; order Cypriniformes; family Cyprinidae; genus Tor; species Tor tambroides. The sequence continues at coordinate 45,688 of JAFVLL020005175.1, read as the reverse complement.
AAATGTAAGCCGACAAATAATAGCAAAAGAGTTTTAACCTCAAAGTGAGAAATATGCCACATTGTACATGAACAATATTTCAAATGATATCTTCTGATACTTATCTTTGAGTTAATTTGGAAGAAAAAAAAATCTAGCTTGCAGCACTATATATTTTAGGATGTTATTTTCACTTAATGGTTTCATTAGTTGGGTTTGACAGATGAACCTCATTAAATCCAGAGATATGCACATTGTGCATCATTTACGCTACTTCATTAGCACACAGTGATTATGAGTGTATCTCCATCAATGCTGATTTTGAACTGACAGAGCAGTCTGGAAGCCGTAAGCAGGTCAACAATGTGTAGCTCTGGGCCACATAGGAGTTTAGCTCATTAAGACACTAAATGAAGCTTGATTAATTCCTTGTATATGAATGCAACTTAAACATAGTTGTTTTTGGGTCTACTATAAGTTTAAAAGCAGTGTTATTTATCAGTGTAAATATGGTAGCATTTAAGTCTTGATCAGAGTGTTTGTGCCACAAAATTATAGTGTTCTGTTTCCCACAAGAATTAGCCCCCCCCCCCCCCACACACACACACACACACAATTTATTTAGATTTTTAACTTGTACATTTCATGTTGATTCTGTTTGTAACCTGAATTTTAACTCTGAAATCAAGTACACATACATCTGTCTGTACAAAAATAGCCTAACTGATGTGAATAATACATTATCCTTTAATGCAGTCAATCATTATATCTCTTGATTATATGTGTGTGCATGTGCAGACAAGAAAAGGAGAGCATATGAGTGGTGAGATTTAAATTCCATCAAACAGTCAGCAGAGCATGAAGGACTCAATCGATATCCTGTCTTTTACAAGAGGAAGAGGAAAGCTGCTGTTTGCCCTGAAAATAATCTAAACAAGTTCCTGCTTCCTTCATCATTTCCTTATTTCAGCTGAGCAGAGGATATGTTTGGGGAACATCTATATGCATTATTATATGGTATAAATCCACAGCATGAGCAGTCTGTTCTCAAGCAGGCACAAAATACACAGATCCATGACATATAGTACTCTACATAAAAAGTAATTGCTGATAGATAAATTTCCTTGGTGTAGGTATACTTATTTTACTCTTGTATTTTTTATGTTCTTATTGTAATAAAATAATTATTTGAATGACACTGGTGAGGCTCCTAAACAAGATTTTTAAGGAACACAAGTAATTAAAAAAAATTAAATGTACTGGAAAAAAAATAGTAAAATGCTGATTTGTCATATTTGTGATCGACACAACAATATGTTTCTCTTCTAAATTTCTTATTTTCTTTGATTTCGAATATTGTAATTCTCTAAAATATGCTGAATAGATTAAATGATGTTTTGGGTGAATGTGAACCAATCAGCAATCAAAAAAGTCTTTTCTGCTTGTTCAGTTGATGTAAAACTAGACAGGGGATTTGTAGTTCTCAGCATGCTTTGCATGGGAATTGATGGGGCTTAAATCAGTGAATTCACTCACTGAGACAACTTGTTATTCCAGCTAGTCACATAAAGGATTTGTTCAATCTGAATGAATCACTCACAAATTGCCTATCAGTAAATCACAATAATAATTATAAATTTTGTCATCTTTCAGTTTTTTTTTGGTGATTATCTGGTATTCCACTCAAAGCAATTTGTAAAAAGTATAGGCATCACCTTAACTACAACTAGACTATGAGATGGAACATAAATGATGTAACAAGTTCATATGTGGGGATTAATTTTACACAAGAGTCACAACCCTAGTATTTCTGAGAAAGACCTATAGGGTTCACTGACCATAGAGAGTTAGAACCTTGGCTTAAAATCACATTTGAACAACGGTGCCTTTTACATATACCTAATATTTTCATCACTTTGCTTTACTGGGGCGTTAGAACCTGCACAGAGCACATGATGAGCGCCCCCTTCTGGCCTTCATCCTGCAGCAACCTTAGCAGTCCCAGAAGGATTCTCATACTGACCATGCTCAAGCCCTCAGTGGAAAGCTACAGGTTGACGGCTGTTGCAGGTCTCTTCAGTATCCCATTCACTCCTGATCCATAGTTTTACAATTTTAAACTTTAATAATATTAAATTTAATATTTTAAAAGTCTACACCTTCCATGCAGACTGGTAATCATTACAGCTGTCTTAAATATTTCTCATCTTAGCTATGGTGTGGACAAAGGGACATTCTGCATTGTCTTTTGTGGATTTCACTCATGGACACTGAACAAACTAGTAAAGTTATCAAGTAAAGCTGGCAAAACCTGTTATTTCACCGAACACTGTTAAATTAAGTTCAAAGACATTTGACGAGTATTAGTCTAAATAAAAAAAACACTACTTAATGAGTACACTTTCATGACTGTTTCTTAATACACTTATGAACACTTTTTAAAAAAGTGCACTTTAATGTCATGTTAAATCATTATGTTTTTATAACCCTTTGTCGTGCTTTAAAGAGCTACACGTATTTTGATGTGCATTCTAAAGCGCATAAAAAAACAATTTTAACAGTGGTGTGTTATTTGATATAGCATTTAAATTTGATAGGCTACATTAAATGTAGCTACTAAACTATAACTTCATCATTACAAATGCGTAATTACAAATATATGTAAATTTTAGTTTACCATAAAAGCTTGTCACCACTCCAGTAGGGTAGAGTGGGAGTGAGAGAAAACGGATTTCACAGTAAATGATCTCATTTTCAGCAGTAAGAAAAAAGGTGTTTTAAAGCTTGTTGTTTTGTAAAACATCAAAGTTATATATGATATGAGAACAGTAAGGCCTGTAGGGAGTATGTGTTATTTAAGAAAAATATAATTATATTTTCAGAATGGCATAATTTTTTTTTTTTAAACATAGTCTGTGGGGTAAAATGCCCCAAGGGGGAAATGGGCAATTACTGTAGTTATTCTGTTCTGAACATCAAATACTTTGTATTTCCATGTATTCTAACTTGTTGATTGAATAAAATATTTGGACTTTATATATATATAAAAAAAAAAAACCTCAAGTTAGCAACAGGTAGCTTGTTAGCTAGCCAGTTAGCATCAGCTAACAATATTTTTCAAACAGGCTATTATTATTTTGTAATTCAAAATTATTGATTATATTATTTTTCATTTTTAGCTAAAACTGTCTGTACTCTGATTTTGCTGTAAATATATAAAGCAAAATGCTTTGTAAGACTGGTACAAATTTAATTTTTTTTGTTAAAAATCTATGAAAACTGGATATTTTTCATACTTGGTTTATAATTGCTGTCATTGTCAACTTTCATAACTATTCTGGACACATTTAACTTTTGTTTCACAGAAAAAAAAAATTACACAGTCCTTTAGGGGGGCGTTTCCCCTCACTCTACCCAACCGTATTTCAAAGACAATTCAATTATATAAATATATAAGCTACACAAGCCTGTAAGTTGCTCAACTTGTATTTAATATAAATTGAAACTATAAAAGATTTCCATTCGAATGCACATTACATGCATTATAAGTGGCCTCAGATATTACATTCAGTTCGCACTTTAATAACACATAAAAGTGTACTTCTTTTCACAAGGGAAGGCACTTTTAATTTAGGATGTCGCCCTACTCTTCCCATAGCAACAGCAGCGAGATGACGTGGTTAGGTAGCGGTTCAAACTCTTTGCATTTTACTAGGGTAAATCAAGCGTTGCAAACAGCTGTCAAGATCTATGATGCTTCAGAGTGTGAAATAGAACAGCAAGACACCTAAAAAGTTTACATACAACCTACATACCAGCATCACACATACATACACTCTCTCTCTCCCACACCATCCTCTCTGTCTCTCTCTCTCTCACACACACACACACACACACACACACGCCATCACTCGTCACACCCACTCCTCGGAACCGCTGCTCACCGATTCTCACCGAACCGTAGCATCCAAACCGCTCCAGCATGTCCTCGGAAGGATTAGGCGAGACTTTGGTGATTCGGTTCGGGCTGATAAACGCCGATAACAAGTATCTGACAGCGGAGACGTTTGGTTTTAAAATCAACGCCTCCGCGAGTTCCATGAAGAAAAAGCAGGTGTGGACCCTGGAGCAGTCCGGTGACCACGGAGACTCCAATGCCGTGTTCATCAAAAGCCACCTGGGTCGCTACCTCGCCACCGACAAGGACGGCAACGTGACCGCGGACAGCGAGCATCCCGGCCCGGATTGCCGGTTCCTCGTGATCGCCCACGACGACGGCCGGTGGTCCCTGCAGTCCGAGCCCCACTCGCGCTACCTGGGCGGGACCGAGGACCGGATCGCGTGCTTTGCGCAAAGCATCTCGCCTGCGGAGAAATGGAACGTGCACCTGGCCGTCCATCCTCAGGTGAACGTCTACAGCATCGCGCGCAAGCGGTACGCGCACCTGTGCGCCGAGAGGAGCGAGCTCGCCGTGGACCGCGACGTGCCGTGGGGTGTGGATTCGCTGCTCACGCTCGTCTACCTAGACCACCGGTATCATCTGCAGACCGCCGACAACCGCTTCCTCACGTGCAGCGGCGCCCTGACAGCCAAGCCGGGCACGGGCACTGGTTTCACCCTGGAATTTCGGGCGGGGAAGGTGGCTTTCCGGGACGCCACGGGCAAATACATCGCGCCCACGGGCCCCACCGGAACCATGAAGTCTGGCAAAAGCGCCCGCGTCGGCAAAGATGAGCTGTTTGTCCTCGAGCAAAGTCACGGGCAAGTGGTGCTTACCGCCAGCAACGAGAGAAACATCTCCATGCGCCAGGGTGAGATATGTGACTGCAGCATGCTGATTAATAAATAATACTATTAATAACGGTTATGCACCAATATAGGGTGAGTTTAAGTAAAATGGGCCGCTTTTGGTTTTGGTAAATCATCTGGAGTTTAGCAGTAAATGTGTCTGCACATTTTCTGGGCTGCTCTCTTTGTGCTCATTGTGAAACACTGCATGGAGCTCAACTTAAGATTTTCAGATTCAGCCTTTACTGTAAAAAATGGTGACCTGCAACTTACCTTTTTGTTAGCCTACCTGTTTTTGTTTGTTACCTGCAAATTGCCTGATTTAAGCCATGGGATTTGGTTTTATTGGTAGGTATAAATGTATGTATTTAGCAATATTAACTCGTATAAAAATAGTTAACTAAGATTCAGTGTTTGCAAAATGATTGTCCTGCCCACCTTAGCAAATTGTAAACATAGTCTTTTTACATGATAAACATATATGCATGCTATAGGCCAATTTGGCTCTGAGTTTTTGCCGCAAAATTAAGATTAAGACACTGGAAATCAGTGTGTGTGCATGCAGAAAAGCATCATTAGGATTTGAATTTTAATGCGGAAGAGGTTTTTAATTATTAATATCATTTTTAATAATATTAATTTAATAGAAATATTTTGTATCTTTTGTAATCTTTTGTAATATAAGTTAGTTTAACATATTGCTGAATAAAAGTATTAATTAATCATAATTAATTATAAAAGTATTAATATTAATTTCTTTACAAAAAAAAAAAACTACCCCAAACTATTGAATGGTATATATGTGGTATATGGTGTATATTGCTACAAAAGATTTCTGTTTTTAATAAATGCTGTTCTTTTTACATTTTTATTAATCAAAGAATCCTGAAAAAATATTAAGCAGCACAACTGTTTTCAATATTAATACATCAGCATATCAGAATGATTTCTGAAGACTGGAGTAATGGCTAATGAAAATTCAGCTTTGCTAACACTGGAATTAATTATATTTTAAAATATATAAAAATAGAACACCATTATTTTAAATTGTAATAATATTTCACAATATTATTGTTTTTACTGTATTTTTGATCAAATAAATGCAGCCTTGGTTAGCAAAAGAGACATTTTTAAAAACTTCAAAAATCTTACTAATCCCAAAATTATGAAGGGTAGTGTTTATTGATAAAGTAAGTTAAAGAGCTCTTGAATGTAAGAGATGCACATTTCACTTGATATACAGTACATGTGTTCTCAGTATCTACTGATTAACTTCACTCTCCTAGTCTGTTGGCTGAAAACACACTCTGATTGAATTACTATTTTTTAGGGGTTGATTTATCAGCCAATCAGGATGAGGAGTCTGATCAGGAGGTGTTTCAGATGGAGATGGACAGGGAGACAAAGCGATGTGCCTTCCGATCTTGCAATGGGAAGTATTGGAGTCTCACCCCAAGTGGAGCGATCCAATGCTCTGCCTCCACTAAGTAAGAACAATTAACTATACATAACTAAGTACAGAAAATGTGACACGCACAGGTTAGAAAAGCAGATTAGCCAGTTTTTTGTCTCAAAGATATTTGCAGAGTGAACCATATGGCAAGAGGAATTAATAAAGGCAATAGGGAATGCAAATATAACAGCTTGCCTTGAGTAGATGTTTGTTTGCATGGTCACCCATTTACTTAAGCTGTTAGACAATTATGTGTGTGTGTGTGTGTGTGTGTGTGTATATATATATATATATATATATATACAGAGAGAGAGAGAGAGAGAGTACACAAAAAGTACACAAGCTCAATTGTGCTCAATAAGACCAGAAATGTACATTACTAAATTAAATTTGATTATTTTTCATGTTGATTTTTAAGAATCTGACTGTTAATCCCAGATCCCCCAGTTGTTTCTTTGAGCTTGAGTGGAAAGGGTCAAAAGTCGCACTGAAGGCCAGTAATGGTAAATACCTGGCAGCCAAGAAGAACGGACAGCTTGCGGCTGCTGTGGACTCTGCAGGTTTGTGCCTGAATGGCTTTATACAATTTTTGTCATGCATGTGTAAATCAATAGCACCGTACTTCACAACTAACAGGTTATGCACATTATGTTCTAGCTGGTGTTGTTTTGTTTAACAGGCGAGCAGGAGGAGTTTGTGTTGAAGCTCATCAACAGGCCATTGATAGTGTTGCGTGGGGAACACGGCTTTATTGGTTGCCGCAAACAAGGAACTGGAACACTTGATTCCAACCGCTCATCCTATGATGTCTTCCAGTTAGAGTACAACAACAATGCTTACAGCCTCAGAGGTGCGTGATAGTGCAACTACAATTCATGAAGATTTTCCAACAGTTGATAGGATGTAAATAATTACTTAGGGCCCTATATGAAATCCTATGAAAATTTTTCCCGAATTCTTTTTACTGTTTAAAATTTTCTGGATTTTATTTTAATGTTTACATGATTAAAATAAAAAATAAAATTCAAATTATTTTAATGTTTAAATGTGTTCCCAAATTCTGTTTTCTCATTGCATTGAAACCTGTATGACTTACTTTCTTCTGTGGAGCATAAAAGACAAAATTTTGAAGAACATTGGAGCCATCCAATTTTTACTGAATGGAAAAAAAAACATTTTTAATCTTAGAATTTTTAAAATATCTTGTTTTAATTACATTTTTAGGGCCCTGTTTAATTAAAAATCTGTTTCATTTTTATTTATTTATTTTGACCAAATTCTGTTTTTCTGCTATAATTTTTCTGGATTCCATTTTTTTATTTATATTTATTTGTCTGAATTTTATAGGTAATGTTTAAATTAATTTTTTTTGTAATCAAAAGGCCTGTTTCATATTTTCCAAAATTCTGGGCCATTCAGTTCTCATTTTCAAAAAAAAACAACAAAAAACATTTTTAATCCTAGAAATATTTAAAATATCTTTTCTAAAGTGTACAAATAAAAAAAATAAAATACTTTCTAGGGCCTTAGGAAATCTGTTCAATTTTTTTTTTCTTTTTTCATTTTCCTGCATTCTATTTTAATGTTTTATTTAAATGATAATAATCTAAAAGTATGTGTAATCACTTGAATTTATAAAACTTTACCAATGTAATGATTTCTCAATATCTATACAGTAATACAGCTCTTTTCATTTTTTCAGAAAGTCTGTGTTGTCTGTTGCTTACTATTTCTCTAATTCTCTCGCCAGACTCAGTGGGGAAGTATTGGACAGTGGAGGCAGACGGCTCTGTGATCAGCAGTAGTGACACACCTGTCTATTTCCACTTTGAGTTCTGTGATTATAATAAAGTGGCCATTAAAACAAAGGAGGGCAAGTATCTTAAGGGAGACCATGCTGGGGTGCTCAAAGCCAGCGGTCAGGGGATTGCTAATGCAACATTGTGGGAATACTGAGAAACATTCATCAATCTACAAACACAAACAAACTTGTGTTCTGTAAACCTATTCTTAAACATAACACATTCTCTACAGCGCACAAGATGATAACATACAGTCCATAACACACAACATACTAAAATATCTCAACATAATCTAATGGATCTAGACACAAAAACACATTTGAATGTAAAACTATAAACAAATGCACAAATTATCACAACGCACAAATTAGCTTAAACTTTAAAACTCATTAAATTAGATAGTTCAGGCAAAAATATGAATTCTGCCATCATTTACTCACCCTCATGGTATTGAAACCTGTACGACTTAATTTCTTCTGTGCAGCATGAAAGACAATATTTTGAAGAACACTGGGGTGCAAACAACATTGGACCCTTTTGAGTTTTATTGTATGGACACAACGGAAATCAATGAGAGCCAAAACTGTAACTGTATTAACATTCTTCAAAATATCTTCTTTTGTGTTCAGCAGAAGAAAGAAATGGATACAGGTTTGGAACAACATAAGGAAGAATAAATGATGACAGAATTTTCATTTTTGGGTGAACTGTCCCTTTAAGAGAAGCACAGGTTGATGGTATACTGACAAAATGTTTTTAAAAAACTGGATTATTGTCGCACAAACCGTTAATGTTCTTTGCTCAATCTCAAGATAACGGTAACACTTTACAATAACGTTTCATTTGTTAACATTAGATAACTACATTAGTTAACATGAACTACAACACTTCTACAGTATTTATTCATCTTAGTTAATGTTAATTTCAACATTTACTAATACATTTTTAAAATCAAAATTTGTATTTGTTATCATTAGTTAATGCACTGTGAACTAACAAACGAATGAAGAACTGTATTTTTTAAAAACTAACATTAACATCGATTAATACATCTTAAATAAACATTATTTCATGTTATTTAATACATCAACTAATGTTAATAAATGTGACCTTATGTAAAGTGTCTCCATGAATACTGATTAATGTCATGAAATCATGCAAAAATACATTAAGCAATGTAATGCACATTATGTAGGCTCATTCAAGTCACTGTCATTGCCTCTCAAATGCTTTCATGGCCTTATTTCGCTCCTTATAATATCGGTTTCTAGGAAATTTAGAATCTAAATGTGCTATTACATAATGGTCAATAATTTGCTTATGCAAAATAGGCATACAGCCATGTCTCATAAGCCGAGCCTTCGGCCATAGGGTTTGTTCCTGCTCCCAAAAACATTTTTAGAGTGAACTGGCTTCTGTAAAGAGGCCAGGTTTTAAATAGCTGCACCGTTGCTCAGAAAAACTGGAGAAATATGCTTGTTCACATCAGAGAGATTCAGATTTCCTTACACACGCATACACGGGCACACAAAGACAGTCAGAAGCAAATCATTTGTTTGTCAAATTGTTACTTGTGGTGTTTGTGGCCATTTTAGGTTACATGACTTGTATTCAGCATTGTTCTGACCACTGGAACAACAGTGTTTTTTATGTAACTCTAGCTTATTGATGATAACATGTTGATTTGCACTTTTTCGGCTAAAGCTTTTTCATGTGAATGTGTTGAAAGAAAAAGACAAAGTGTTTGTGCCTTCCTTAGTGGGTAAGATCTCCTAAGGTGTGAAAACGCAGTTTTTTGAACTTCATTTTTATTTGATTCTCATTATGTGCCATCTGCAGCTGGACATGACAATGAAATAAACAGAAAATGTAGGAAAGTAAATACTTAAAAAGTGTGCTTTGTTTTTCCAGATCTTCTAAGAGAAGCGGTTCATCTCACATAGCCTAATAATTTAACTGAAGATAACATATTATGTGAGCCAATAAGATGCAGTTAATATTATAAACTGCCTTTAATGTGTCCATTTTTAGTTACTCTGTATTACTGTACTACACATTGCAAAAAAAAACTAGAATTTGAAATTTTCTAAGCAAATGTGAGTAGATTTAGTTTCTTCTTTCTCTTTCTTTGTCTTTCTCCATCTTATGCGCCTCTGTTCCTTAACTATTTTCCTCTGAATTCTCTCCACCTCGACCTTGGAGGCTTTCCGAGATTTTTTGCGCTGACAGTGTGGCTCTGAATGAAACTCAAGAAGACTGCACTACACACACAGACATACTCTCTCTCTCTCACACACACACACACACACACACAACACACGGTTTATTAAGGATTTACTAATATCTAACAGATGTGAATATTCTATGTGGCAATAACAAAGAAATGTCTGCAGCTGCTGTCTGTGGGTTTTAGAGACTACAGCAACAACTGGAAGACAAGTTATATGATGGAGAGGTTTCACTTCAAATTGTGTTATACATAAACAAAGAGAGATGAGCTGAGAAGATCCAGTAAACAAATGCCCTGCGTGGTTTATGTGTATGTGTGAACTATATGTGTATGTATAGCTAAAAGACAGAATGACAAATTTCAGTTAATAGCTACTATGTTAAAAGATAATATTCAGACTACTTCCAAAAATACAGTAGTGTGTGTAATAATTAATATCAGGACAGCAGAAGACATGGAGGAACATGCAGAATGGAAGTGACAGCAGGTCATGATTCAGAACGCTGCTGCCGCCTAGTGGTTACATTACTTCTTATGTTCTATGTAAGGAAAACATTTCATGTGCATTCACTTAAGCACGCTCATTTTTAGGCTACATATTTAAATGTTAATATTGTGATAAAAAAAATATAGATCAAAATACATGAAAAATGAATTTAAAGTTTAATGAACTTTTTGGTTAAATAGAGCAAAATCTATGACCGTATATATTTTTGTAGTACTGCCTTCCATGTGCACAAAGAACTTTTCATTTAATATATATTTTTATATTTACATGTCACAAAGGCGATATGTCAGTAACTGCAAAGTTGAGTTAATAGTCCAATGGCACAAACAGTGATTTTGCAAGTGAAACATTTAGTCCGTTTACTTTTCGTGAATCATTTTATCTAATCATAATTTTACTAAATTCGTCAGAAAAGCATTTAAATAGATGATAATAAATTTTAAATACAGATATGTTGTTACTTTACAGAGCATTTCATATTTCCAAAAAGATATCAGTGTCAGCCTAGATGAATAATTACATTTAAATATTATAATTTACATAGACAACTGTGATTTAAACATACAAAAATACATTTGGGCCCAGTTTCACAGACAGGGCTTAGACTAAGCCAGGATTAGGCCATAGTTCAATTAGGACATATAAGTAATTTTTAGAAACATGCTTAGGAAAAAACATTACTGGTGTGCATCTTGAGACAAAACAAAGGCACTGATATATTTTAAGATCAGTCAGTGCAAGTTTCTTTCAGTTGAAACAGCTCAGACTTACATTTTAGTCTAGGATTAGGCTTAAGCCTTGTCTGTGAAACCGGGGGTTGGTGTAACAAAAATAAGAATTTTATGAAATTACACCATGTGTACGAGTGAATCTGTTATGAAGAACATGCGTATTATTTCCAATGGTTGATCCTGCGCAACTGTATGTATGCAAACATCATACACACCAGTATAATGCCCAGAAGAGCCACCTGGTTCTGCCAGAAGCCCCACACACTGTAGTCAATCCCCTGAGACTGCAGATACATCTCTCCTGTTAGTCTGACCATGAGAAAGAAAACAAGTCAAAAACTTAACTGATCAATGACTCAAAGAATATCTTTTGTGTGAGGGGTAGAAATCATTTGTAACATGTCTGTACTGATCAATTTAATGCATGCTTGCTGACTAAAAGTATTAATTGCTTTAAAGAAAAAATCGAATCTAACTGACCCCAAGCTTTTGAATGGTAGTGTATGTGTCTGTCATGATGCAAGAGGTCGAGTTATAACACTTTGTGAACTTAACTGAACTGTCATTACACTTTATTGCCACTGTAGAATACCTGCCCTTTCATTTCATTTATAGTCACAGCCAATAAATTATAGTACAATCACACAATTATAGTATAATCAGCACATCTTACACAATCTGATCATGTGTAAAGCTGCATTTAAAAAGCATGTGATGCACACTTTTAATTTAACAACACTTTTTGCATTTGAAAATGTATTTCTTTTTTCTTCCTCCTTACATCTAGTCCATATTTGAAGATACTGGCCCACTTGAGCCAGGACAGCCAGTTGAGCATGGAGTTGAGGTTCACCAGGAACCCTCCAAATACCTGCAACAAAGAGACAGAAAGAAAGCACAAATAAGAAAGAGCGAATGACAGAGAACAAGAACATACTGGTAACATAAGTGTGTATGTTTGAATTCTGACCATCACGAAGACAAAAGGCAAGGCAATGAGGAAGTTGGCCATGGCGAAGGAGCTCACGCTGGCACTGACCAGGAAGGCCAAGCTGACTCCTGCTATACTGACCATAGATATAGTCAATGCAAAGCATAGGAAGGCCGTGAATGCTGGATTCAACCCTGTTCACAAATATATATATGTACACTTATTGTGCATATTCATGTTTTATTTAGTATAGAATACATGATACTGATCATTTTAATGATGTGCCACATGTTTAGCACACTAATAATGTATTATGTGTGCTAACCCATCATATAGTAAGAAATGCTGGAGAAGATGAAAATCGGCACAATGCGATTTGGTAACAGATCCACAAACACCTTGGACGGGAAATACACAGATGTACGGTAATATCCCCCAGAGTTCTCATGCCTAAAACACACATAAAAACAGACTTACATGGTTTTGTAAAAGAAAAATGAATGAAAGGAAGTTTAATTTCATACATACAGAATCTGGACACATAAATTACAATGTTGTTACTGTTAACCAGAACTAAAACTATTAAAAATCCTTTTCTTTAGTTAAATCTGAAATAAAACAAAATAGAAATATTTGAATATATTTATATTTAATTTTTAACTAAACTTATGAAAACTGTGCCAAAAAATTAAAATGAGAAATGTTGTCTTTTGCGAATGAGAATGTTCATTGCCATCTGAGCGTATGAGGTCTGAGGATTCCTGACAACATTCAGCACTGTCCTCCAGCATACCACCTTTAACTACATACAAACACACACATACATGATTTCATGTAAGCACACACATAAACATCCACATAAAAAACTGAAAGTCAAGGTTTATGGCTCACTGTTCATTTCACCCATAACCGACCTGATAAAAGATATGAGCTAAAATTGAACAGCAGGTCAAGATAATGTATCGGTTAATCATTTACTGAACACACATGCAAAAAAAAAAAAAAAAATTTATAAAACATATAAAACATAAAAAATATATATATATATTTGTCTTATGAAACAAACCTAGTAGAAGAATGATGTGGCATAGGATGCTGCCTTGCTCTTGGCCTCAGATGAGGGATCTGATTGTCCAGTGATACATTTCAACTCCTCTTTGACAGCGATACAGTAGTGAGACTCCCTGTAAAGCTCAGCCAAAGACTTCTCTGAGGAACAGAGAGAAACTTTTGATCCACTGAGCCATATGACTGAACAATAACACAAAACATTTATTACTTTATATAAGTCAATGCCTCATTTTCACTTAAATGTTCATATTTGCATGTCTGTGTATGTGTATCACCTGTTGGCACTGAAGAAAGGGCCTCCCCATTTGTTATGTCCAGAAAGAAATCTGCAGGGTTGTTGAAAGCCTCACATGTACTACCTAATCAACAGAGGAGAAAATAATAACAATGAATTTAATAATGTCTAAAAACATGACAGATAAATATTATTTTTTTATTATATAGCAAGAAATTGTAGTGAAGATATTAGCCACTAACTGAATTCTATACTCTAGTATTTTGTGTTTGCAGACGCAAAAAGGCTACTCTTTTTTTTATTATTATTATTATTATTATTATTAAACTCTGGCAACCCTGACACCTTTTTTAAATTCATTATGTAAACTATGTTAAATGTTGTCCATTGTAGCAAATAATGGAACATTTTTCTTGTTGTCGATCAAACAAAAAAATAAAGGAGTGTCTATTTACACTAAGTGCAAATAGCCCGTCTTATTGGCAAAGGCTATTTACACTAACTCCGCCCACTAACGTGTGACTTAACACTAATAAAAGACGCTAACTTAATGTCAGTAACTGTGGGGCAAGTGGAAAGGCATGCTTTTTGACGCGAGCGACCCGAGTTCGAGTTTGCCTTTTGCCGAACTTTTTTTTCTCCCTTTTCAAATCTCATATTGCATCAAAAAGGCATTTATTTTAAATAAAAATGAAGGAAATAATCAAAAAGTTGAAAATAAGTGTATCGGGTAGGGTTAGGGTAGGTGTAGGGAGGGCTTTATTGTACCAATAAGGTGGAATGCATTTAATAATTTGAATTAAAACTATAATTTGCACTCAATACGTTATTATTGCGTACTGTTTTATAATGTACGACAATACTGAGGTGCAGATAATTGCCACTATTTGCAATAAGTAGTATAAATAGCAGAAAATCTTGCTATTTTAACATAGTGTAAATAGAAGCTATTTGCACTTAGTGTAAATAGCATATCTTTAAAAAATAATGCTATTTTCACTTGGTGTAAATAGAACGCATTGCTATTTGCACTTAGTGTAAATAGCACCTATCGCTATTTACACTCAGTGCAAATAGCCGCTGCCAAAAAATAAATACATTTTAGAATGAAATACAATGTTATTTTAGTACCATTTGATAAGATTGCATGGTATGATTACTATATTTATATATCATAGTTGTTAATGCCAAGGTATTTCAAAGAATACCATCTTAGTGTCCAAAAACAGTGACATTTTTGTAAGTTGGATGAGATCACTCTGATATAAAGTTTTCCTTTCATTCATATTCATATGACCACCATATCAAATATATGTATATATTTTACCCAGACTCTGGAAGTAGTCCATGGCTTTGCCGGCAGGGCCAGCATAAACGGTTTCTCCCTTATGGAGCAGTGTCAGGTGATCAAAGAGCCTGAAGACTGAGTAACGCGGCTGATGGATAGAGAAAATTATAGTTCTACCACCTCGTGACAACCTGAAAGACCAGAAGAGAGAAAGAGGACAGTTGAAGCGATAAGATAAAATGACAAGAACATAAAGATTTAAAGTGGTTACCAAACAAGCAGGTAATGTAGGCACTATATTTGAGGTACATAATAAGCTGGACGATGGAGGGTTATTGAAGTAAGTTTGTACCTGTGCAAAAGAGTAATGATGCTGTTAGCTGTATTGGAGTCGAGGCCCGTGGTCGGCTCATCCAGGAACAGAAGAGTAGGAGATGTAATGAGCTGCATACCAATGCTACAGGGCTTTCTTTCTCCTCCTGATATACCTCTTAGAAACTCTGTACCAGTCTTGAAGAAAGACATATCTATTTAACACATTTAAATTAGTGCTGTCAATCAATAAAAAAAGAATTAATTGCACAACATTAAAATTTGTAATCATAAATCTATTTTTACACCGAATCTCCAAATTAATGTAGAAACTTTTGTTTAATAGCATCTTTATATATGTACTAATTATGGCAAGTATCACAGATACCAATACTATATAAACTGTTCTAATATAATATATGATATAAACTGTTACAGAACATAATCTTCACATAAAGCCATTATAATAAATGTCTCTAATTTATTAGAGAAATTATAATAAATGTCTCTAATAAATTAGCTGTCTTTTATATATAATGTGCTGTCTATATATAAATATAGTGAAATATAGTATATAGTCAATATAATTTTTAAGTTTATTTTGCACATTAATTTTTATAATGAATAAGAAAATTACTAGTCAAAACTTTTGGTAATGTTTTGAGGAAGGGAAAAATGTTAATTGCCTAAATAATTTTCTATGTGTTAAACAGAAAATATTAATCACAGAAATGAACATGTTACTTTATTTTTGACTGCCTTTATTTAAACGACATGTACCAAATGTTATTTTTTAGGTAATTTTTTTTTTGAATTATTAATGAATACATTGTCATAAAATATCTTTCTAAAAGATAGTAGTAACCTTTTGACCATGACTTATTTTTCTGAACAGACATTTTTCAAATATTAATAATTTTAATCATTAATAATTACAAAATAAAAATGTATTATTTCACCACTCCTTATTCATCTTAAAACAAGTAAAAACTAAATTAAAACAAGACTATATCAAATTAATTAATAAAATAATTTCCAATTATTTTATTTTATTTTATTTATCTGTTGTGAGACTTTTTTCCCTTTTCTCCTGCAATCTCAGGACAGTTACATTTTTGAGTATATGCCCCACAAAAATGATCAAAATGAATGAGTCGTTTATTCAAGACAGTGTTTATATAAATTGCTTTTTTTTAATTTTTTTTTTTACTAAATTAAAAGAGCTGGCCCTAAAAAAGCATCAGTAGCATTTGTGACTAACCTTGGTGTCTGCGCAGTCCTCTAATCCCAGCTCCTGAATGATGCTCTCCACTTTTTTTTCCTTATCAGCAGTGGAATACTGTTTCCTTGGTAACCGCAGATTTCCAGAGAAAAAAAGATTCTCCCGCACAGTCAGAGTGCCCATCAGGATATCATCCTACAGAAAGACACAGACCAAAGAAAGCGTTGAGAATTAAACCAACTAAATTAACGTGTTTGATTCTGAGGTAAGCAAAAGTCATTTTATTACTCAATAATCTTCCCTGCATTAACATTTACATGTCACACAACAGAGCAGAATATTCCCTTATCCTCTCAAGAAGACATACTACTGACTGTAAAAATCTGCTTTCTCACCTGTACAACATAGGCAGACATAAGACCGAGGTCAGAGGTCACGACCTTGTTGTCAACCAGAACTTGACCTGAACGCAAACCCCGAGGATCCTTCCTACCAGCGATCACATCTAACAGCCTTCACACAACAAAAATAAAGGTTAGAAATTTGTCAGTTTGCTGTCAGTTGTAACCTATCTATAGTCAGTTGATTCTGTGAGCGCCTTACGATGTTTTGCCACTTCCTGTTGCTCCCATGATTGCATTCAGGCCTGTTTTCATGATTCCACTAAAACAGGAAACAGCAAAACAGTCTTATAAGTCCACTGTAAAAATGTCTATCAAATAATAGAAAAATGTGCTCTAAAAATGTGCTCTATGTGGCAACATCTAAATTATTTTAATATGCCTGAACTGTTAGGTTTCATCAATGTAAGTATTTTGTTAAGAGTCAAATCAGGTGGAAATGGTTTCTTAAGTTACAACTATTTGTTTTAGTTTTCTATTTCAAATAAATGCAGCTCTTTTGAACTTTCTATTCATCAAAGAATCCTGAAATAATGTTTCACACAAATATTAAGCAGAGCGACTCAACATTCATAATAATCAGAAATGTTTCTTGAGCAGTAAATCATCATTTGAGAATGATTTCTGAAGTATCATGTGACACTGAAAACTATGATGCTAAAAATTCAGCTTTACCATAGGAATAAATTATATTTTAAAATATATTAAAATAGAAAAAAGTTATTTTAAATTGTAAAAATATTTCAAAATGTTACTGTTTTTGCAGTATTTTTGATTAAATAATTGCAAGCTTGATGAGCATAAAAGATTCTTCATTTAAAAATTTAAAAATATTACTGATCCGAAACCTTTGAACAGTAGTGTATAATTTATCTTACTAAATAATATGTTTTAACTTCACAAAGTCACTATTTTATTTAACAGTTGATTCAAATGCTATTCCATAAGGCACATTTTTGGTTATCTAACACTTGCTGCTATGTAACTCCTGCACTTATGAAACAACATGTAACATAATTAAAAATATGATGAATGTTTACACATTATGTAATAGGAAAAATGTCACTAATTTTAATATTAATGGTTTTGTAGAAACATAAAATTTTGACTTTTTGTGAATGTCAGTGGAAATAATATAAATCTAGTATACCTCATTGATGAGTTTCATTTATTACTATATCACATTTAATATGCAAATTTCTAATTTATCCACAATCTACTACATGCCTTCTGTCAGGTGATTGATAGTTTGTGGTACACATGTCTATTTGTTTTGAAATATTTACTTATTTTTATAAAGTAAATGTTAATAAACACTTGCTGGACTGAAGCAACTTAGGTTTACTTGATTATCAGTACTTTTTTATGAAAAATCATGTTAAAATATGATACATCAGGCTTTTGAGGAATATTTTTCCCTTTCAACGTTTATATATCTCAATCACCATTGTATTGCATTGCATTATGTTTTGCCCCCAACAATAACAACTAGGCTACAGAGGTTATGTTATATAGATCTCATCAGAATTTCGTATTTTGGCCGTATAAATATAAACAACTGCACCAAACTGCATATCTTTGCTCAGTTTGGGCCTCTAAATAAAATCTGAATAAAAAGTGTGAACCTCATATTCTCCATCATACTATACGAACCATTAAATTGTTATCTATCAAATATGCAACTCAACAAAAAAACACTTTTTATATTTCTTTAGATATTTTGTCTCAATGTTCAATAAATCGTTTAATTAAAAAAAATGTACTATTAATTCATATGTCAGTTTTTACAGGGTAGCCAAAATAAAAACGTAGAATGATCCTATCATGTTTTCTTAGACGGAATGATCTATAGTCTTGTGTATACACATAAAAGGAGAAATGTTTTAAAATATGCCACCATGAAATTGTATTTTCTCTGAATTTGTACCTGTAAAGATGTATGCGACTTTAAATTGGTTTCAAATGGCTTTGAGCGCGAAAGATGCATTCGTGTACTTGTATAATGACGCCCTCTGTAGGCCAAAGAAGGTCATCACAACAGGCTGTATAATCAAAATCCCTTCTTTGTTTAAAAGACGCCTACTGTAATGAACAGAAGAGTAACAGGAAAAAAAGACTTTGTAAAGGACACTCGCTGCATGAATAGGGACTCATTATGGGCTTGCGCAATCTTGCGTGCCTATTCGGTGTACTTCAGGCTCAAGTATTTGGTGTGGCAGTTCACATAAACAGGGGCGGTGTCTTCATTCATTGTCGCTCCGTGACAGATGACAGACAGTTGACGCATCTAATCAACGGTTGAGCCGTTGACGCCCAGCCACGCCCTCACTTGTCTGTAGCCAATGGGCGTCGAGCATGATTCAAGAGGGCGGGGTTTGAGTCTCGGCAACGTTAAGTTGTTTTCATCGACTGTGTGGCGGAGAAGTGCAAGCACCGTTCGCTATGCAGACGTAAACTAACAGCTGTCGATGAGGCCGCCGCCGACAATCGACCACGGCCGGGTTTAATCACCACGGAGAACTTTTTAAGCGAACGTTAGAGCATTACAGCAGCG
>JAFVLL020005175.1:0-26083 GCA_021397915.2 Tor tambroides | reverse complement strand
ACAGCACGAGGGGCATCATCTCCAGCAAAACCGGCTTTGCACATACCGGAGCCGTTGTCAACGACCAGGGCAGCGATTTCCTCATCCATGGCTGTAAAAAAGGCGAAATTGTTAAAGCAATCGGCAGTATCTCTCTTGTAGGCGCTGGTGTCTAACGCTTTTGACGACGGCCAGTAGGCGGCGCAAAGGCGCAGGGATGAAACCAAGCGGTTTGAGACAAAGGAAGTGGTCAGGCAGTCTCACTATTGCCTTATATGGCAATAAGTTCGAGCAGCTCAATGCCGCCGATTCAGCGCGTGGAATCAGACCAACGGACGCGACCACTCCCAGTTTCAAAGGCCGAGATAAGCGCTTTACCAGACGAACACCATTATGATCCTGATGCTTGCAAAATTAACCTTTATAAAGAGGATGTGAAGTGCAGGGGTTTCAGCACATGACTGCTGCAATCCTATTTAGAGGCTGTGAACGACAAGACTATGAAATACCATTACAGCTTAACTTTAACAGTCCTAAGAAACTTTAATCTTTTAAACGTTTAGACCTCTTGAACGGATCAAACGGCTCAGATGGAAGAGAGGCCGGTTACTGTGTTATAGTAGCCACACCCACCATTCAAACTACGAACACCAAGGACACTACTCTACTAAATCCACATTTAATTGCATTATATTACAGCACTTTATACCCAAAAGAATAGATTAAGCCCCTTTGGTTACAGAAAGAAGCTTTAACGTTAAATCCGTCCAACTAAGAAAGCTATCGGTTGATACCACGGAGAGGTGGGGGGAAAAAAAAAAAAAAAAAAAAAAAAAAGTATTTAACGTTAGCCTTCAAATTTAGAGCTGTAAAACCCACAGTAAATTACACCATTTATCGTTACTCCATCCAGAATTAAAACTCAAGTCACATACCAATATTATACTCTGCGAAACATCAGCAATAATAAATTAAACTTCAACCAGCGTCATTAGAAATCTTACTATAATACTGAACACCATTTATTAGTGATATAAAGCCAGTCTCACCTGTGTATTAGTAGGTTATTGTGAACAAGAGGTGTGAAGACCTTCTCAGCGTGCACTGAAAACTCACAATACTATGCGTGAGGTGGGTCACACCTTTATACCCGGCGCTGCGGCCGGCTCCTTCCATATAAGGTAAACTTTCGGCATCGAGCAATCTGATTGGCCAGCCGTCGTCCACTTGGCGAGTTTCAAGCTAGTTGCTTGAAATTCAAGTTCTGAATTGAAATAATGTATGGCAAGGCTAATCAAGCAGGCAAATTTATTTGAAAAAGAAAGACAGGAAAAGTCATTTAATTCTACATAGCCATATATGTGTATTATACTGAGTAAAAATATTTTAATTTGGCATGGGACGCAGTGACATTATCTTGTGATTCAGTGTAGAGAGCTGGACTGCTTAGGTTGTGGCTTTTTTCTTTTTACTTTGTAATACATTTTATATAGCGACTGAATAGATCGCTTACTAGTTCACTGAACCTCCAGCAATGGATCAAATACATTTAAATAAGCCTTTAATCAGGTTGCAGAGATGACAGACAGAACACTGCAGCCTACTGCGACATACTGTTCTTGTTTTAATACATTTTTTAATCATTATACATGATTTGTATTTTAATGCATGTCATTGCACTATAAATGACAATAGTGTTGTAGTCTATATGGGAGTCACCATTCATTATTGGTAAAACAGAGGAGCATTATTTGATCATATAGCCTGAGCTGCTTACTTTACAATTTTTTTTTCATAATCTAGTTCAAAGCGATTCGTTCAGCATTAGTCCATAAAATTACATTTATTGTTCGCCTATGCAAGTAACTCATTTTATTAGGTCAGTTTGTATTAGATGAACTACGTGGGCGTGGCTCCCATTTAAAGTACAGATATTTCTCATGATCATTTTAAGATCAACTGTAAATCAGTATTAATCTGTCATCTGTTGCACTGTTTCGCGTAATCACAGGTCGCTTTTGTGCACAATGCTTTGCATCAGTTTGCCTTTTGCAGTGCTGTGAATGTAAAAAGCTTGCAGGCTGCGGATGCTTCAGGAGTCATTCAGAAATGAATGAAATGTTGACGATTTCTTATTCAGACCTATGTGTCTTGTATACATCGTGGCTCAGAAGTGTATAAGATCAACTCATTTTAAAATATTTGAGCTTATCGGGTTTTCTGCAAAGCAGGGGATACAAAACAATGGCATGCTGCTCGCCTGAACCGGACACTTCCTGTCAACCCGGCTTTTGCGTAATACGTCATAACCGACTACGTTTCACGCTGCTGCATTGCCATGCATTAGAAAAATCTTGGGAATGGGAGTGCTCACGTTACATGCTTTTTTGCTTTGCATTAAAAAAAAATAGGCTATTCATATTTAAAATAGAAGTATGCATCTTAAGTGTTTCCTAAATGTTAAATGTGGCCGCTTTGAAGCCCAAATTTCCCTGGGTAACTATAGTTAACATTTGGCATTTAAAGTAAAGCTGATAATGTGGTATTAGCCCCAAATGTCATCAAAATAGAAATTAAAATGCCATTCTAAAATCTTCTTATACTACTTAAATGAGACCCCATATTCATTTAATTATGATGTTACAGTGGAAACTATGTTAATCCTTTATGAGTTTGTAGGCCATATTTTGTTCCATAAATGATAATCACTATTATATGTGTGCATGGGCAATCTGAGACGTGTGGCAACATGTCTTGGCTGGGGTGCTCTGCATTTCTTGGCTTATCGGTGTGGAATTGAAAAGACAACAAAATTGTGTTTTATGTTAACTATTCAGGAGCTAGTTATATTGAAGCATCAATGTGTCACCGCAGTGTAGTGTTGGTCAACAGTCTAGTGTGTGATTTATCTAGTGACGAAAGTGGCTTGTCATCAAGAGATAGCTGGAATGATTCTTCTAACAGTAGTGACACCCATACACCCGCCCACCCCAACCAAACATGTGCCTAGGCATGCAACGGTATTAATATTGAGTTTTGACTATCTATGTACCGGTTCCCACAGTGAACTGAACAGTGCAACCTTAATGTTATACGTATAGCTCAATGAGCCAGAAAGAATAGATAAGCTTAGTCACAGAGGTGAATGAGTCATTGTTACAGTCTATGGCCACATCATTTTTCACAAAGTGCTCCACACTCCTGATGTACAGCTTTCAATCTCTACGGGGGTGTGTGAGTATCAGCTTGATGTTTAGGGTGTGAGAGTCTGTGACTCCACTGGTTGTAGCATATGCGCGTGTTTATGATGGTGTTTTGAAATCCGCATTGTTTCTCTCATCAGCAGAATACTGTAGCCCTTATAAGGATGTTTCAAACAGAAAGAGGAAGAGGAAGAGAGATAGACGACTTAAAGTCTTACACCCACAGCACATTGTGACAATTCTGAGAGGAAGTCGCAGGAGCCTATATCAGAAAGGAAATATAAAGTAAGCCAAGCTTAATTTAGGCTACTCTTGGAAATAAGTGTAGCGTATAAACTGTGTGGTAAGCTTGTAAAGGCCGATTGTTCATTCATTTATTAGTTTAAGCTGCTGTTTGGACATATGGCCATGTTTATTGTGATGGAGTGCACCAACACACACATAGCAACCAGAAATGAAATGTTTTCTTCCATATAGCCATATACAGAGTTCAAACATGTCACGCTGCCCAATATAAAGGAAATGAAATAACCTTTGTGTTGTGTATTGTTTACAGAGGTACTATGTTCAGGGACCCTTTAAGAGATATTCAGCCTATCTCCTTAAAAGGCAATCTCTGGATGAGTCACATGGTATAGCACTTTGGAACCCAAGACGAAGTCACATGACTCCTTAAAACGGAAATTAGAACTTAGAGTGATTGGGACTCTCTGCTTCTCTTCTCCTGTCATTGCATTTATTCAGAGAGATTATTTTTCTTTTTAAAGCATTATTGTGCCTCTTTACTGTATTTAACATATGGAGAGTGGAAATACACAATAAGATTAAATACAAAACACTATAAGTGGCCTACTGACTGTCTCCACCCATCAGACCTAAAGTACCCTATATGGAAACACTGACAGGTAACACACACTCACGCTAAGATCTGATGGGATGGACTGGTGGATGCTGCACTCTCTAAGCAATGGAGACAGGTAGACTCCTAATATGGAAATGTAACCAAAATAACTAAGGTTTACAGAAAAGATCTAAGCATGATTGTTTGTGTGAGTAAACTACTTGACATATGCCATGATGTAACCCCAATTTTTTGTTGTGTGTAACCCCAATTTTTTTGTTGTGTACCTGTGGAAAACCCCAATGTTTTCCACAGGTACAAACCTTTTCCAGGTGTTTTCCGTGTATGGCAATAGGTCAGTCCTGCTTAATCCTTCTCAGAGCAGTTCAGAGTTCAGTGATTTGCATTTAGTTGAGATACGTGGTAGAAGCCAACTTTATGTTACCTAATTAGGATACTATTGGAGAGTGTAACAAAATAGCAAGGAAGTCTCATACGGAACTCTCATAATATGTAACACGATTTTTACTCAGAATAAGTTCTCTGATTGTACATACTAAATAAGGAAAAGAGGGTGGTTGCTCAAGTGGCTGTCATTTCAGGAATGTATATGTGTTAGAACATGCACAAACTCAGGCACATTTAAAAAAGAAAATTCAGTTTCTCTTTTCACATGGCTGCAAATAAGAATGCAATCATGTCACAGAGATTCTCCATTCGAAAAAGTATGTTATGTATATACCTTTTTTTAGCAGAACAGAATTTTATTTATATAATTAAAATGATTCATTATTTTAATTATAAAATATTTTAATTAATATTTAATATATATGTAAAATAAAAATACTTTTCCAAAGTTTGAGGTGAGTAATTTTTAAAAAATAAATGAATTGTTTTATTCAGCAAGGACATTAAATTGGTGAAATGTGACAGTAAGGACATTATTTTAAAAGATTTCTCTTTCAACACTGTTCTTTTGAACTTTCTGTTTATCAAAGAATCTCGAAAAAAAATGCATAATTGTTTCCACAAAAATATTAACCAGCACAAATAATAAGAGATTATGGGTATTTTAAATTGTAATAATATTTCACAGTTTTTTGATTAAATAAATCCAGACTTCACCTAAAATCTCACCAAACCAAACCTTATAAATTCATAAAAAGTATGTTTTTCATGTACAAATTAAAATAATCTATAATCATATTTTCTACAGGGACAAACTGCAAAAAGAGTTTCAACAACTACAAAACCAGAGCTGTTGAGTCTGAGCAACACTCATAGATCATGCACAGTTTTATGCAAAGATATGTAATACTTTCATGACATATAGACGGGTTCAGTTTCAAGTGTTCAAGATGCCTTGACTTTTTGGAATACCTGCCTTATCATGGGCACAAATCCCCAACAGACAACAGGATGGAGCAGTCCAGATGTTACCATGTTTTTGGCTTTCAGTCTTTCAGGTCTTTGGACAAAGAAGGAGAAGCAACATGTCACGTGAGTTGATAAATGTTAAGCCGACAATAGCAGTTTTAACCTCAAAGTGAGAAATTTCAAGAAATATGCCACATTGTACATCAACTGATATCTTCTGCTTCTTATTTTTGAGTTAATTGGGGAGAAAAAAATAAATCTAGCTTGCAGCATTATATATTTTAGGATGTTATTTTCACTTAATGGTTTCATTAGTTGGGTTTGACAGATGAACCTCATTAAATCCAGAGATTTGCACATTGTGCATCACTTACGCTACTTCATTAGCACACAGTGATTATGGGTGTATCTCCTTCAATGCTGATTTTCAACTGACAGAGCAGTCTGGAAGCCTGGAAGCAGGTTGACAACGTGTAGCTCTGGGCCACACAGGAGTTTAGCTCATTAAGACAGTAAATGAAGTCTGATTAATCCCTTGTATATGAATGCAACCTAAAGCTAAACATAGTGGTGTTATTTATCAGTGTATTTTTAAATTTTATATTTCAAGTTGGAACATGAATATTAACTCTGAAATCAAGTATCTGTCTGTATAAAAAATAGCCTAACTGATGTGAATAATACATTATTTCATTAACGCAATCAATAATTATATCTCTTGATTACCCGCTATGTGTGTGTGTATACGCAGAAATGAAAAGGAGAGTGTATGAGTGGAAAGATTTAATTCCCATCAAACAGTCAACAGAGCATAAAGGACTCAATCAATATCCTGTCCTTTACAAGAGGAAGAGGAAAGCTGCTGTTTGCCCTGAAAATAACCTGAGCAAGTTCCTGCTTCCTTCATCATTTCCTTATTTCAGCTGAGCAGAGGATATGTTTGGGGAACATATGCATTATTATGGTATAAATTCACACCATGAGCAGGCAAAAATACACAGATCCATAACTTAAAAGTAACTGCTGATAGATGGATTTCCTGGGTGTAGGTATACTTTTTCTCTTGTATTTTTTATATTCTTATTGTAATAAAATAAATAGACTTGAATGGCACTGGTGAGGCTCCTAAATAAGATTTTTGAGGAACACAAGTCATTTAAACATTTTAAATGCACAGAAAAAATGGGGAAAATGCTGATTTGTCATATTATTTGTGTTCTACACAACAATAGGCTGCTATGTTTCGATTATTGTAATTCTCTAAAATGTGCAGTGGATTAAATTATGTTTGGGGTGAATGTGAAAAATCAGTAATCAAAAATGATTTTTCTGCTTGTTCAGTAGTTCTCAGCATGCTTTACATGGGAGTTTATGGGGACTAAATCTCTAAAATTCACTCACTGAAACAACTTGTTATTCCAGTTAGTCACATAAAAATTTGTTCAATCTGAATGAGTCATTCACAAATTACCTATCACTAAATCACAATAATAATTATACATTTTGTCATCTTTAAGTTTTTTGGTGGTTATCTGGTAGTCCACTCAAAGCAATCTGTAAAAAGTTGAGGCATCACCGTAACTACAACTAAACTGTTTATTAGTGGGATGGAAGATAAATGATGTAAGTTCATATGTGGTGATTAATTTTTACAGAGTCACACCCCTAGTATTTCTGAAAGAGACCTATAGGGTTTACTGACGCAGAGAGTTAGAACCTTGGCTTAAAATATTTGAACAATGGTGCCTTTTACATATATAGCCTAATATTATCATCACATGGGGGCGTTAAACCTGCACAGAGCACATGATGAGCGCCCCCTTCTGGCCTTCATCCTGCAGCAACCTAAACTTTCCCAGAAGAATCATCAATCCAGATACTGACCATGCTCAAGCCCTCAGTGGAAAGCTACAGGATGATAGCTGTTGCAGAAGGTCGCTTCAGTATCTCTTTCACCCTGATCTATAGTTTTACAGTTTTAAACTTCAAAGACCACACCTTACATGTGGACTGGTACTCATTACTGCTGTCTAAAATATTGCTCATCTTAGCTATGGTGTGGACAAAGGGACATTCTACATGGTCTTTTGGGGATTTCACTCATGCACACTGAACAAACAAGTAAAGTTATCGAGAAAAGCTGGCAAAACCTGTTATTTCACCGAACTCTGTTAAATTAAGTTCACCGAACTTGGATGAGTATGGTCATGAGAGGATTCAGTAAACTCACAATAAGTTATTTTTAGTGGAAAAAGAATGGCCATTAATTGAACCGAATGTATAGTAGTGTAGAACTATGAAAAAACTGTATTTGCAGAAAATATTAGTGAAATAAAAAATATTGTACTTAATGAGCACACTTTCATGACTTATTCTTAATACACTTATGAACACTTTTTAAAAATGCACTTTCATTTTAAATCTTTGTTTTTATAACCTTCTGTCCTGCTTTAAAATTACAAATGCATAATTACAAATATGTAAATTTTAGTTTACCATAAATGCTTGTCATCACTGCAGTACACTTTAACCTTATTTCAAAGACAATTGAATTATTCAGTTACAGTGTTGGGAAGGTTACTTTGGAAATGTAATAGTTTACAGTTTACAAATTACTATTATTTATAAGGTAATTGTAACTATTTCAATTTTCATTTTCTCTACATTTTTCTTAATTTTTAATCATTTTAAAACATTTAAAGCAGGCAGGATTAACCTTACAGTAGCCTACTCAACACTTACACTGTCAAAATCCTTCATCACTTGAATTATGAACATAATTATTTAATTTTAAAGCACATCCACCACAAAATCAGACTTTAACACCTCTTTATACTTTGAGATCATTCTGAGGTTAAAATCATAACAAAATATAGTTTAATAGCTATGACACTGTTTTTAAAATCAAATCTTTGCTATAGCTATGACAGGAAACACTGACATCTAACAATGGCTTGGAGAAAAACAGTTAATAAGCATAAACACAAACCAAAATAGTAAATAAAACAGTTATGGAATAAACATGTTTTATTCTGTGTCCTAAACTCCTGAAACTGTCAATGACAATTTAGGAGAAATCAATCAAATCTGTAAGTGTGTGTGAAAATATTCAGATGTAACCCCCCCCCCCTTTGTAATCTTTCACATTTTCATAAGTAACTGTAATTACACATTTTTCTTAGTAACTGTAACAGATTACAGTTACATTTATTTTGTAATTAAATTATGTAAACCTAATTCTATTACATGTAACTACTCCCCAATACTGTCCAATTACATAAATATAGGCTTAAGTGCTGTAAATTGCTCAAAAACACTCTTAAATTCAACTTGTAGGCTATTTAATATAAATTGAAAAACTATATTGGATTTTGGTTACACTTTATTTTAAAGGTGTCCTTGTTACAGTGTAATTATACATTTAAGTACTGAGTAATAATAGCCTAAACATGTATGTTTAGGGTTAGGATTAGGGTTTGGTTTAGGGTTATTTGCATGTATGCACCGGCTAATTAAGTGTTACTAATAGCAAGTAAATGTAATGTGTAACAAGGACACCTTAAAATAAAGTGTTACCCAGATTTCCATTCTAATGCACATTACAAGTGTCCTAAGATATTACATTGTTCACACTTTAATAACATAAATGTGTACTTCTTTTCACAAGGGAAGGCACTTTAATTTAGGATATCGCCCTACTCTTCCCATAGCAACAGCAGCGGGATGACGTGGGAAGGTAGCGGTTCAAACTCTCTGCATTTTACTAGGGTAGAAATCAAGCGTTGCAAACAGCTATCAACATCTATGATGCTTCTGAGAGTGAAATAAAACAGCAAGACGCCTAAAAAGTTTACGTAGCCTACAACCTACATATCAGCATCACACGCACATCCTCTCTCTCTCTCTCTCTCTCTCTCTCTCTCCCACACCATCCTCTCTCTCTCTCTCTCTCTCTCTCTCTCTCCCACACCATCCTCTCTCTCTCTCTCTCTCTCTCTCTCTCTCTCTCTCACGCCATCACACTAGTCACACCCGCTCCTCGGAACCGCTGCTCACCGATTCTCACCGAACCGTAACATCCAAACAGCTCCAGCATGTCTTCGGAAGGATTAGGCGAGACTTTGGTAATTCGGTTCGGGCTGATAAACGCCGACAACAAATATCTGACAGCGGAGACGTTCGGTTTTAAAATCAACGCCTCGGCGAGCTCCATGAAGAAAAAGCAGGTGTGGACCCTGGAGCAGTCCGGTGACCACGGAGACTCCAATGCCGTGTTCATCAAAAGCCACCTGGGTCGCTACCTCGCCACTGACAAGGACGGCAACGTGACGGCGGACAGCGAGCAGCCCGGCCCGGACTGTCGGTTCCTCGTGATCGCCCACGACGACGGCCGGTGGTCCCTGCAGTCCGAGCCCCACTCGCGCTACCTGGGCGGGACCGAGGACCGAATCGCGTGCTTTGCGCAAAGCATCTCGCCTGCGGAGAAATGGAACGTGCACCTGGCCGTCCATCCTCAGGTGAACGTGTACAGCATCGCGCGCAAGCGGTACGCGCACCTGTGCGCCGAGAGGAGCGAGCTCGCCGTGAACCGCGATGTGCCGTGGGGCGTGGACTCGCTGCTCACGCTGGTCTACCTGGATCACCGGTATCACCTGCAGACCGCCGACAACCGCTTCCTCACGTGCAGCGGTACCCTGACGGCCAAACCGGGCACGGGCACCGGGTTCACGCTGGAATTTCGCGCGGGGAAGGTGGCTTTCCGGGACGCGACGGGCAAATACATCGCACCCACGGGCCCCACCGGGACCATGAAATCTGGCAAGAGCGCGCGCGTCGGCAAAGATGAGCTGTTTGTCCTCGAGCAAAGTCACGGGCAAGTGGTGCTTACCGCCAGCAACGAGAGAAACATCTCTATGCGCCAGGGTGAGATGTGACTGCAGCATGCTGATTAATAAATAATGCTGTTAATAACGGTTATGCACCACATTTGGGCGAATGTAGGGTGAGTTTAAGAGAAATGGGCCACTTTTGGTTTTGGTAAATCATTTAGAGTTTAGCAGAGCTACTAAATGTGTCTGCACATTTTTTAGCCTGCTCTCTTTGTGCTCATTGTGAAACACTGCATGCATGGAGCTCAACTTAAGATTTTAAGATTCAGCCTTCACTGTAAAAAATGGTGACCTGCAACTGTTTGTTACCTGCAAATTGCCTGATTTAAGCCATGGAATTTGCTTTTATGCATTTATGTAATTAGGATTTAGCTACATTATATGACCTAAAACAGATGTAACCATTTTTAGGTTACCGTTTTTAAAATGATGTCCTGCCCTTCTTGGGAAACTGTAAACAGTTATTTTACAAGACAAATATGCACGCTATAGGCTAAATTAGCTCTGAGTTTTTGCCTCAAAATTAACATAAAAACTCTGGAAATCAGTGTGTGTGTGTGTGTGTGCAGAAAGGACTTGAATTTTGCAGAGGAGATTTTAAATTTTTATTATTATTTTTAATAATATTATTTAATAGAAGTCATTTGTAACAATATAAGTTTTTTTTTAATCAGTTTAACATATTGCAGAATAAAAGTATTAATTTCTGTCAAAAAAAAAAAAAAACTACAAAAAACTTTACCCCAAACTTTTCGGTAGTATATACTTTTTGGTAGTATATTGCTACAAAGATATCTGTTTTGAATAAATGCTGTTCTAATATTAAGCAGCACAACTGTTTTCAGTATTCATAATAAATCAGCATAAAGATTTCTGAAGACTGGAGTAATGGCTGATGAAAATTCAGTTTTGCCACCACTGGAATAAATTATATTTCAAAATATATTAAAATTGAAAACCATTATTTTAAATTGTAATAATATTTCACAATATTACTGTTTTTACTGTATTTTTGATCAAATAAATGCAGCCTTGGTTAGGAAAAAGCATCAAAAGTTTTTCTAATCCCAAACTTATGAAGGGTAATGTGTATTGTGGGACAATGTAAATTAAAAGCTCCTGAATGTAAGAGATGGACATTTCACTTTTGTAGAACAGCTTTATGAAGATAAACAGTATGTGTTCACAATTTTGATTAACTTCACTCTCTGAGTCTGTTGGCTGAAAACACACTCTCATTGAATTACTATTTTTTAGGAGTTGATTTGTCAGCCAATCAGGATGAGGAGTCCGATCAAGAGGTGTTTCAGATGGAGATGGACAGGGAGACAAAGCGCTGTGCCCTCCGATCCTGCAATGGGAAATATTGGAGTCTCACCCCAAGTGGAGCGATCCAATGCTCTGCCTCCACTAAGTAAGAACAATTAACTGTACTTAACTAAGTTAGGAAAATGTCACATAATAGATGCAGGGTAGAAAAGTAGATTAGCCAGATTGAAAGATATTTGTGGAGTGAACCATATGGCAAGAGGAATTAATAAAGGCAGTAGGGAATGCATATATAACAGCTTGCCTTGGGTATATGTTTGTTTTCATGGTCATCTGTTTAAGTTGTTAGGCAATACATAAAGACTACACAAAAGTACACAAGCTCAATTGTGCTCAATAAGACCAGAAATGTACATTACCAAATTAAATTTGATCATTTGTCATGTTGATTTTTAAGAAACTGACTGTTTATCCCAGATCCCCCAGTTGTTTCTTTGACCTTGAGTGGAAAGGGTCAAAAGTTGCACTGAAGGCCAGTAATGGTAAATATTTGGCAGCCAAAAAGAATGGGCAACTGGCGGCTGCTGTGGACTCTGCAGGTTTGTGTCTGAATGGCTAATTACAATTTTTGTCATGCATGTGTAAATGAATAGCACCGCACCTATCTTTCACATGTACAGTGGGTTGTAGCCGGGGTTGTTTTGTTTAACAGGTGAGCAGGAGGAGTTTGTGTTGAAGCTCATCAACAGGCCATTGATAGTGCTGCGTGGGGAACACGGCTTTATTGGTTGCCGCAAACAAGGAACTGGAACACTTGATTCCAACCGCTCATCCTATGATGTCTTCCAGTTAGAGTACAACAACAATGCTTACAGCCTCAGAGGTGAGTGATAGTGCTACTACAATACATGAAGATTTACTAACAGTTGATAGGATGTAAATAATTATACTTAGGGCCCTATGAAATCTGTTTAATTTTTTCCCTTTTTTCCGTTTAATTTTTTCCCAAATTCCATTTTTCTGTTTAAATTTTTCTGGATTTTATTTTAATGTTTAAATTACATTTTGGTAATCAAAAAGCCTTTGAAGTCTGTTTTATGTGTTCCCAAATTCTGTTTTCTCATGTAATTGAAACCTATATGACTTTCTTCTGTGGAACATAAAAAATTAATTTGGATGAACATTGGAGCCATTCAGCTTTCACTGAATGGACTCCAAAAAGTAATTAATTTGTTTGTTTATTTATTACACACACACACACACACACACGCATGCATGGATGCTTTTTTTTAATTTTCCTGCATTCCATTTTAATGTTTAATTTAAATGTTAATAATCAAAAGCATGCATAATCACTTGAATTTATAAAAATGTAACAATTTAATGATTTCTTAACATTTATTAAATAATACGGCCCTATAAAATATTGTCATTTGTTCAGAAATTCTGTGTTGTCTGTTACTTACTATTTCTCTAATTTCTCTGGTTAGACTCAGTGGGAAAGTATTGGATGGTGGAGGCAGACGGCTCTGTGATTAGCAGTAGTGACACACCTGTCTATTTCCACTTTGAGTTCTGTGATTATAATAAAGTGGCCATTAAGACAAAGGAGGGCAAGTATCTTAAGGGAGACCATGCTGGGGTGCTCAAAGCCAGCGGTCAGGAGATTGCTGGTGCAACATTGTGGGAATACTGAGAAACATTCATCAGTCTACACACACAAACAAACATGTGTGTTCTCTAAACCTATACTTAAACATTAAACACATTCTCTACAGCATTAAGCACATGATAACATAACGTCCATATCACACAACATACAAAAATATCTCAACATAAACTAATGGATCAAGACACAAAAACCCATATGAATGTATAAGTATAAACAAATGCACAAATTATCACAATGCACAAATTAGCTTAAACTTTAAAACTCATTAAATTAAATAGTTCAGACAAATTGATGAATTCTGACATCATTTACTCATCCTCATATTGTTGAAACCTGTACGAATTCTGTGCAGCATAAAAGACAATATTTTGAAGAACACTGGGGTGCAAACCCCAAAAAAGCATTGGACCCTTTTGATTTTCATTGTATGAACAAAAAATACAATTGAAGTCGATGGGGGCCAAAACTGTTTGGTTATCAGTCTTCTTCAAAATATCTTTTGTGTTCAGCAGAAGAAAGAAATGAATACAGGTTTGGAATAACATAAGGGAGAATAAATGATAATGGAATTTTCATTTTTGTGTGAACCGTCCCTTTAAGAGAAGCACAAGTTGATGGTGTACTGACAAAATATTTTTAAAAAACTGGATTATTGTCGCACAAACTGTTGATGTTCTTTGCTCAATCTCAAGAAACACTTTACAATAGGCTTTCATTTGTTAACATTAGTTAACATGAACTACAACACTTCTACAGTATTAATCTTAGTTAATGTTAGTTTCAACATTTACTAATACATTTTTTAAAATCATAATTTGTATGTATTAACATTAGTTAATGCACCGTGAACTAACAAACGAACAGTAACTGTATTTTTTAATAACATTGATTAATAAATGTTAAATAAACATTATTTCATGTTATTTAATACATCAACTAATGTTAATAAATGTGACCTTATGTAAAGTGTTACCAAGATAACTGATTAATGGGGTGAAATTCTGTCATGAAATCTTGCAAAAATACATTAAGCAATTTAATGCACATTATATAGGCTCATTCAAGTCACTGTCATTGCCTCTCAAATGCTTTCATGGCCTTATTTAGCTCCTTATAATATGTGTTTCAAGGAAATTTAGAATCTAAATGTGCTATTACATAATGGTCAATAGTTTGCTTATGCAAAATGGGCATACAGCTGTGTCTTATAAGCCGAGCCTTCGGCCATAGGGTTTGTTCCTGCTCCCAAAAACATTTTTAGAGTGAACTGGCTTCTGTAATGAGGCCAGGTTTTAAATAGCTGCACCGTTGCTGAGAAAAACTGGAGAAATATGCTTGTTCACATCAGAGAGATTCAGATTTCCTTACACTCACATACACAGGCACACAAAATCAGTCAGAAGGAAATCATTTGTTTGTCAAATTGTTACTTGTGGTGTTTGTGGCCATTTTGGGTGACATGACTTGTATTCAGCATTATTCTGACTACTGGAACAACAGTGTTTTTTATGTAACTCTAGCTTATTGATGATAACATGTTGATTTGCACTTTTTCGGCTAAAGCTTTTTCATGTGAATGTGTTGAAAGAAAAATATAAAGTGTTTGTGCCTTCCTTAGTGGGATAAGATCTCCTAAGGTGTGAAAATGTAGTTTTTTGAACTTCATTGTTATTTTATTCTCATTATGTGCCATTTGCAACTGGACATGACAATGAAATAAACAGAAAATGTCGGAAAGTAAATACTTAAAAAGTGTGCTTTGTTTTTTCCCCCGGTTTTTCTAGAGAAGCAGGTTCATCTCATATAATAGCCTATAATTTATCCAATGATAATATTTTATTTTAACTAGAATTGGACATTTTCTAAGCAAATGTGAGTAGATTTTGTTTCTTCTTTCTCTTTCTTTGTCTTTCTCCATCGTATGCGCCTCTGCTCCTTAACTATTTTCCTCTGAATTCTCTCCACCTCGACTTTGGTGGCTTTCCAAGATTTTTTGCGCTGACAGTATGGCTCTGAATGAAACTCAAGAAGACTGCACTACACACACACACACACACACACACACACACACAGAGAGACATACTCTCTCTCTCTCTCTCTCTCTCTCTCTCTCACACACACACACACACACACAGACATACTCTCTCTCTCTCTGTCTCACACACACACACACACACACACACACACACAGACATTCTCTCTCTCTGTCTCACACACACACACACACACACACAACACACATAAGGATTTACTAATATCTAACAGATGTGAATATTCTATGTGGCAATAACAAAGAAATGTCTGCAGCTGCTTTCTGTGGGTTTTAGAGACTACAGCAACAACTGGAGGACAAATTATATGATGGAGAGATTTCACGTTATATTGTGTTATAGATAAACAAAGAGAGATGAGCTGAGAATTCATTTTTCGCATTATGAATATATCCAGTAAACGCCTTGCATGGTTTATGATGGTCTGTGTGAGCTGTATGCATGTATAGCTAAAAGTCAGAATGACACATTTCAGTTAATAGCAATTATGTTAATAGATAATCAAACTACTTCTAAAATACAGTTGTGTGTGTAATTAATATCAGAGCAGCGGAAGACATTGAGGAACGTGCAGAATGTGACAGCAGGTCATGACTCAGAACGCTACTGCCGCCTAGTGGTTACATTACTTACGTTCTCTGTAAGGAAAACAACATGCATTCACTTAAGCACACTACTAGACTACACATTTAAATTTTATTAATGTGATAAACAAATATAGATCAAAATATATGAAAAAATGAATTTTAACGTATATTGAAATTTTGGTTAAATAGAGCAAAATCTATGACCATACATTTTTGAAGTACATGCCTATGTGCACAAAGAATTGAGAACTTAAGTTTCATTTAATATAACCTTTGTGACATGTAAATATAAATATATGTCAGTAACTATAAGGTTGAGTTAATAGTCCAATTGCACAAACAGTGATTCTACAAGAGAAACATTTAGTCACTTTACCTTTCATGAATCATTTTATCTAATAATTTTACTAAATTTAGCAGAAAAGCATTTAAATAGCTGATAAGGAATTCTAAATACAGATGTTGCACAACATGGCCTTTTTAAACTTTACGGAGCATTTCATATTTCCAAAAATGTAGCAGTGTCAAT
The DNA here is from genome assembly GCA_021397915.2 of Tor tambroides. Lineage (NCBI taxonomy): Eukaryota > Metazoa > Chordata > Actinopteri > Cypriniformes > Cyprinidae > Tor > Tor tambroides. The sequence goes on along the minus strand of JAFVLL020005175.1, from coordinate 9,686 downwards.
CCCAGAAAGCCTAGATTAAAAATTACATTAAAATAAAATAATGTACATAGACAAACTGAATTAAACATACAGAAATGGACATGGTGTAACAAAATAAGAATTTTATGAAATTACATAATGTGTGTACGAGTGAATCTGTTATGAAGAACATGCACATTATTTCCAGCGGTTGATCCTGCGCAACTGTATGTATGCAAACGTCATGCACACCAGTATAATGCCCAGAAGAGCCACCTGGTTCTGCCAGAAGCCCCACATACTGTAGTCGATCCCCTGAGACTGCAGATACAGCTCTCCTGTTAGTCTGACCATGAGATAGAAATCAAATACTGGTAAGTCAAAAACCTAATTGATGAATGACTCAAAGAATATATTTTGTGTGAGGGGTCTGTATTAATCAATTTAATGCATGCTTGCTGAATAAAAGTATTAAAGAAAAAATCTAATCTAACTGACCCCAAGCTTTTGAACGGCAGTGTATGTGTCTGTCATGATGCAAGAGGTCAAGTTATAAAATTTGTGAACTTAACTGAACTGTCATTACAATTTATCTACAGTTTGAGCAACTTACGTCATATTGCCATTGTAGAAGACCTGCCCTTTCATTTCATTTATAGTCACAGCCTACAAAAGAACAAAACACAATAATCAGCACTTTTTAAATAATCTGATAATGAGTAAAAATACATTTAAAAAACATATGATGCACACTTTTAATTTATTAACACTTTTTGCATTTTTTTTTTTTTTTTTTGCATCCTCCTTACATCTAGTCCATATTTGAAGATACTGGCCCACTTGAGCCAGGACAGCCAGTTGAGCATGGAGTTGAGATTCACCAGGAACCCTCCAAATACCTGCAACAAAGAGACAGAGAGAGAGAGCGAATAAGAAAGAGAGAATGGTACAAGAATGGAACAAGAACATACTAGTAACATTAGTGTGTATGTTTGAATTCTGACCATCATGAAGACAAAAGGCAAGGCAATGAGGACGTTGGCCATGGCAAATGTGCTCACGCTGGCACTGACCAGGAAGGCCAAGCTGACTCCTGCCAGACTGACCATGGACATGGTCAATGCAAAGCACAGGAAGGCCGTGAATGATGGATTCAACCCTGTTCACAAATATATATGTACACTTACTGTGCATATTCATGTTTTATTTAGTATAGAATACATGCTACTGATAGTTTTAATGATGTGCCACATGTTTAGCATACTAATAATGTATTATCCGTGCTAACCCATCATATAGTAAGAAATGCTGGAGAAGATGAAAATCGGCACAATGCGATTTGGTAACAGATCCACAAACACCTTGGACAGGAAATACACAGATGTACGGTAATATCCCCCAGAGTTCTCGTGCCTAAAACACACACATAAAAACAGACTTACTTGCTTTTGGAAAAGAAAAATTAATGAAAGGAAGTTTAATTTCATACATACAGAATCTGGACACATAAATTGCAATGTTGTTACTGTTAACCAAAACTAAAACTATCAAAAATCCTTTTTGGTAGTTGAAATAAATCTGAAAATAAAATAAAATACAAATATTTTAATATATTTTATAATTAATTTTTAGCTAAACTTATATATATAAAAAAAAACTGTACTAAAAATGAAAATTAGAAATGTTGTTAAAGCTAAATTTTAAAAATCAATAAAATTCCAAAAAAAAAAAAAATTATATATATATATATATATATATATATATATATATATATATTAAAATATAAAAATAAAAGCTAAAAACTCAAATAATACTAAAATAACAGAGATACACACTTAAAAGCATAACTGGATGAACTGTAAAACTGCTTTGAAACCATCTGTATTGTATGAAGTGCTATAAAAACAAGGGTGACTTGTCTTGACATAATTGCTAATATTATACTCACACAAAGATTGCTCTTTCATTAATGAAGAGTTCAACAGCTGATAGGTTGCCAAACACCATGTTGATAATGAGAAAGAAGAATGCTCCAATCCTGCACACACACACACACACACACACACACACACACACAAACAAACTGCATGAAGAATGGATGGATTGATGGATGGATGCATGTATGCATGGATCTATCAGTACCTGTTCTGCAAGGCTTCAGGAAGAGTTAAAGGCATCTGGTAGTAGATGAGTCCAATCAGCAGAGCACAGAGAATGTTCATTGCCATCTGAGCATATGAGGTCTGAGGATTCCTGACAACGTTCAGCATTGTCCTCCAGCATACCACCTTTAACTACATACAAACACACATACATGATTTCATCTAAGCACACATAAATACATACACACAAAAAACGAACTATCTGAAAGACAAGGTTTATGGCTCACTGTTCATTTCACCCATAACTGACCTGATAACAGATACGAGCTAAAGTTCAACAGCAGGTCAAGATAATGTACTGGTTAATCATTTACTGAACACACATGCAAAAATATTTTTTTTGTCTTATGAAACAAACCTGGTAGAAAAATGATGTGGCATAGGATGCTGCCTTGCTCCTGGCCTCGGTTAAGGGATCTGATGGTCCAGTGATACATTTCAACTCCTCTTTGACAGCGGCACAGTAGTGAGACTCCCTGTAAAGCTCAGCCAAGGACTTCTCTGAGGAACAGAGAGAAACTTTTGATCCACTGAACCATGTGAACGATACCACGAAACATTTATTACTTTATGTAAGTCGATGCCTTAGTTTCATTTATATGTGTTCATATTTGCATGCCTGTGTATGTGTATCACCTGTTGGCATTGAAGAAAGGGCCTCCCCATTTGTTATGTCCAGAAAGAAATCTGCAGGGTTGTTGAAAGCCTCACACGTATAACCTAATCAACAGAGGAGAAAATAATAATGAATATGAATAATGAATTTAATAATGTCTATAAACCAGACAGATAAATATTCTTTTTCTATTATATAGCAAGAAAATGTAGTGAAGATACCAGCCACTGACTGAATATTTTATGGAATACTGCAATATTTTGTGTTTGCTGAAGCAAAAAGCCTGATTTTATTAAACTCTGGCAACCCTGTGTAGCAAATAATAGAACATTTCTCTTTGTTGTTGATCAAAAAAATAAATAAAAAAATACTATATATGCCGTATTTGTATATCACAGTGTTTATATGGAACTCCAAGGTATTTTAAAGAATACCATCTTTCTAGTGTCCAAAAACAGTGATATTTTTGTAAGTTGGATGAGATTACTCAGATATAAAGTTTTTCTTTCATTCATATTCATATCACCATATATGTTTTACCCAGACTCTGGAAGTAGTCCATGGCTTTGAAAGTAGGGCCAGCGTAAACGGTTTCTCCCTTATGGAGCAGTGTCAGGTGGTCAAAGAGCCTGAAGATTGAGTAACGTGGCTGGTGGATAGAGAAAATGATAGTTCTACCACCCCGTGACAACCTGAAAGACCAGAAGAGAGAAAGAGGACAGTTGAAGTGATAAGATAAAATGACGTGAACGTAAAGATTTCAAGTGGTTACCAAACAAGCAGGTAATGTAGGCACTATATGAGGTACATAATAAGCTGGGCGATGGAGGGTTATTAAAATAAGTTTGTACCTGTGCAAGAGAGAAATGATGCTGTTAGCTGTATTGGAGTCGAGGCCTGTGGTCGGCTCATCCAGGAACAGAAGAGTAGGAGACGTAATGAGCTCCATACCAATGCTACAGCGCTTTCTTTCTCCTCCTGATACACCTCTTATAAACTCTGTACCAATCTTGAAGAAAGACATATCTATTTAACACATTTCAATTAGTGCTGTCAATCAGTAACAAAAAACAAATGTTTTGCACAACATTAACATTTGTAATCATAAATATAGTTTTACAATGAATCTCCAAATTAATGTAGAAACTATATAAAGACAGTATATTATATAGCATCTTTATATAAGTACTATGAATTATGGCATGGAATTATGTACCAATGTCTGAGGATACAATGAGTAAACATAGCCATTCAACTTTACAATAAAACGTGTGCCATTATTTGTAACATTTAATAGGCCTAAACTGTTAAAGAACATTAAAAATATGCTAACTTTTAATTTAAGTGAACATAAAACAATCTTCACATAAAGCCATTATAATAAATGTCACATTTAGCTGTGCCTTTTAAATATAACATGTTGTCTATATAGAAATATAGTGATGTTTCTGTCTCTATCAATATAATCATAAGTTTATTTTGCACATTAATTTTCATAATAAATAAGAAAATTACTAGTCACAACTTCTGGTAATATTTTGAGGAAGTGAAAAACATTAATTGCCTAAATATTTTGTTATTATATTTTGTGTTAAACAGAAAATATTAATACATTAACATGTTATTTTTGACAGCCTTTATTTAAATGACATGTGCCATATTTAATGTTTTAGGTCAAAAGATTTTTGAATTATTAATACCAAGAATACCTTGTCATAATAAAAAGATATTTGTTTTTCAGACATTTTTCAAATATTCATAATTTTAATAATTAATGATTTTAAAACAAAAATATATTACATTTTTTAAAACAAATAAAACCTAAAATAAAAAAATGCCTATCCCAAATTTATTTTATTTTATTTTATTTTATTTTAAGACTTTTTTCCCCCTTTTCTCCTTCAATCTAAGGACAGTTACATTTTTGAGTATATGCCCCACAAAAATGATCAAAATGAATGAGTGGTTTATTCAAGACTATGTTTATATAAATTGCTTTTTTTTAACTGCATTAAAAGAGCTGGAGCTAAAAAGCATCAGTAGCATTTGTGACTAACCTTGGTGTCTGCGCAATCCTCTAATCCCAGCTCCTGAACGATGCTCTCCACCTTTTTTTTCTTATCAGCAGTGGAATACTGTTTCCTTGGCAACCGCAGATTTCCAGAGAATAAAAGATTCTCCCGCACAGTCAGAGTGCCCATCAGGATATCATCCTACAGAAGGACACAGACACGGATCAAAGAAAATGTTGAGAATTAAACCAACTAAATGAATGTGTTTGATTCTGAGCTATAAAAGACTCTTGAACAGGAAACAAAAATAACTCTATTCCACAATAATCTTCCCTGCATTAACACGTACATGTGCCACACAACAGAGCCGACTATTCCTTTATCCTCATGAGAAGACATACTACTGACTGTAAAATTCTGCATTCTCACCTGTACGACATAAGCAGACATGAGACGGAGGTCAGAGGTCACGACCTTGTTGTCAACCAGAACTTGACCTGAACGCAAACCACGAGGATCCTTCCTTCCAGCGATCACATCTAACAGCCTTCACACAACAAAAATAACGGTTAGAAATTGAGTGTAGTTGCCAGCTCTTCATCAGTTTTAACCTTTCTACAGTCTGTTGATTCTGTGAGCGTCTTACGATGTTTTACCGCTTCCTGTTGCTCCCATGATTGCATTCAGGCCGGTTTTCATGATTCCACTAAAACAGGAAACAGTAAAACAGTCAAAACAGCAAAACGGTACACTGTGAAAATGTTTATCAAATAACCTAAAAATGTGCTCTATATGGCAACATCTAAATTAAATCAATCATATTTTTAATATGCCTGAACCGTTAGGTTTCCTCAATGAAAGTACTTTGTTAAATCAGGTGGAAATGGAAGAAATAGCTCATTAAGTTACAACTATTTGGTTTATACTTTATACATTATATACACTAGCATTCAAGAGAATTAATACTTTTACTAATTCTAAGGATAAGGATGAATTAAATTGATCAAAAGAATAAGTAAAGACATTTATAATGTTACGAAAGTTTTCTATTTCAAATAATGGTGTTTTTTTAACTTTCTATTTATCAAAGAATCCTTCACACAAATATTAGGCAGAACAACTGTTTTTAACATTCATAATAATCAGAAATGTTTCTTGAGCAGTAAATCAGCATATTGGAAAGATTTCTGAAGGATCATGTGACTCTGAAGATTGGAGTAATGATGCTGATTCAGCTTTACCATCACATGAATATATTATATTTTTAAGTATATTAAAATAGAAAAGAGTATACTTAAAATATTACTGTTTTTACAGCATTTTGATTAAATAATTGCCACCTTGATGAGAATAAGATATTTTTTCAAAAACATTTGAAAATTTGCATGCAACAAAAGAGCAGTCTATGTACATATAATGACATACTCATAAACTATGTATCATTGTTATGGAAAGGAATACAACGTATTGTTTAACATTTATATTATAAAAATAATAGAAATGATCATCACAGTTTCTCATCCAAAGTAAGCAAATGCATAGAACACACACACACACACACACACACACACACACACACAAAGAAAGAAAGAAAGAAAGAAAGAAAGAAAGAAAGAAAGAAACACACTGATGCACAAAAACTATGAGAATTACAATTTTAGTTCTTCTTTTTTATTTTTAATCTCTAAACATCTAAACTCTGGACAAATATTTTAGCATTAGTTCACAAAATATTTCCTTTCCAGATATAAAAACACTAAAACACATAGAAAGACAGTAATATACACATGCATATCAAATGCATCTGGGATGCTTATCTTAAAGATAACTGTTATCTGTATCAAAATGATATGAAATCAAATTTGACTGCACAGCAGTGTGTTTTGCTGAATATGGTCTGTGTGAGAAGTCAATTCTTGAAATGAAATGAAATGAAATGAAATACACTTTATTGTCCCCAAAGCGGGAAATTTGTGTTGGACTCAAGGTGTTACATTGACAAGACCATTGGATCCATAAATAACAATATACACACAATATACACATGAATTCCTATACTAACCCTGAAAAAGCAATCATTCATTATTTAGCATTTTAATTGACATAGGTATAAAAGACTTTTTAAAACGATTATACCTACACATTGGAAATCTATACCGTCTTCCAGAAGGCAACAGTTCATACTCTGTATGCAGTACATGTAATGGGTTAGCTAAAATTTTATGTGCTTCCCTAAGGACTGACTGTTCATACAGTGACTCATGGGACAAATACTTCTTTCTTCCGATGGTCTTCATTGCTATTTTTAACAAGCGTGTAAGCTTAGACTTTACCTGAATTGTGAGGTTACCAAACCATACCGTAATGCCATATCTAATTATACTATAACTGCCTGATAGAATAGATACATGATTTTCTGCTCTACTCCAAAAATCCTAAGTCTACGCAGAAAATACAATCTTTGCTGCACACGAGAACACATTGCATCCACATGAATGCCCCAGATGAGTTTATCATCCATATGGATACCAAGGTACTTATAGGAACATACTTGATTAATTGATGTTTCACGTCTTATGAAGCATCTGCACTGTAAAAAAAAAAAAAAAAAAAAGTTGAGCCAACTTAAAATTTTGAAGGCAACCAGCTTCAGCAGATTTTTGAGTTCTCTCAACAAATTTTTGTGGGAGATTCTCAACTTTTTGTTGTCCAAACTTAAAACAACAAGTTGAGAAAACTCAGAAATCTGCTGAAACTGGTTGCCTTCAAATTTTAAGTTGGCTCAACTTTTTTTTTTTTTACAGTGTGCTCTAACTGTTTCTACAGCACATAAACACACACACAGACACTAACCTGACGTTTTTTAGGATTTCTCTCTCAGGTCCTCTCTTGCGGCACGGTCCACGGCTTTCTCTAATGCAGTAGAGAATATTCTGGTATGTCAGAGTTGGGCCCGGCACTTTTACACACACCTTTGTGCCATCGCTTTCCACGGCAGGCAACATTTTTAGCTCACTCACATCCATGGAGCCAGAGAGACTGAAGCAGAGAAGAGGAGAGAAAAAGTGACAAGCTTCCAGGTGGAATGAACATTTAAGTGTCTATTGATGCTCCACCCTTTCAGGACCTTATCCTCCAGACATGAATTACCCATACAACCAGGGGTCACTGCACGTCTCCTGTCAAAGTCCTCACACGCCCTGCTTCTACGTAACACTTGCTGCTATGTAACTCCTGCACTTATGAAACAACATATAACATCAAAATATGTTAAATGTTTATACGTAATAGGAAAAATTACTCTAATTTTAATGTTAATGCTTTCTAGCAACATTTTGACTATCAACTTTTAGTAAAATGCAATCAAAAGCTCCTTAAATATTCTTTTTTAAATGCCAGTGGAAATAATATAAATTCAGTATAGCTCATTGATGAGTTTAATTTAACTAAGACTACTATATCATATTTAATATGCAAATTTCTAAATTATCCACAATCTACTACATGCCTTCTAGTAAAAAAAGTTTTACTTGAGTACAAGAAAGTACTACATTTTTAATGTTACGTAGCCTATTTAAGGTATATATATATATATATATATATATATATATATATAAACTACTTTTATTTATGAGATGTAGTGCAGTAAAAAGTATGATATTATGCTTTGGAATGTAGTGAAGTAAAGGTTTTCCAAAGAAAAACACTCTGATAAAGTACAGATACTTTTTAATTTACTTGAGTAAAGTAAAACTACTTCACTTCTGTCCAGATCATCATTGTATTGCATTGCATTATCAGTTACTTCTTCTATTTGAAAAATAGGTTGAGCACAATTAATAAGGCTATAAATAATATCTTTTATGGTAGAAAGCTGAGTTATTTCGTCAACTGAATTAAAAAAATATGCATTAAAATTAGTAGCTACAGTCAATGAATCTTTTATGAATCTTTTACTAAAATATTAGGCCTATGTTTTGCCCTCAACAATAACAACTACAGAGATTATGTTATGTTATCTCATCAGAATTTCGTCTTACTTTTTTTTTATCAGCAACTGCACCAAGTTGCATATTTTTCCTCAGTTTGGGCCTCTGCATAAAATCAAATGTGAACCTCATATTCTCCATCATACAATACGATACATAAAAGTGTGATGTACCAATTATTTAAGTTTAATTTAAAAATGTGTGACTATTATTTCATATGTCAGTTTTTACAGGATTAAATAAAAGCGTAGAATGACCCTATCATGTTATTTAGAGGGAATGATCTACAGTCTTGTGTTTATACATAAAAAGAGAGGTGTTTTAAAATATGCCAGCGTGAAATTGTATTTTCTCTGAATTCGTTTCCTACCTGTAAAGCCGTCTGTGACTTTAAATGGCTTTGAGCACGAAAGATGCGATGCATTGGTGTACTTGTATAATGACGCCCTCTGTAGGCCAAAGAAGGCCATCACAACAGGCTATATCATCAAAATCTTTTCTTTGTTTAACAGACGCCTACTGTAATGAACAGTAGAGCAACAGGAAAAGACTTTGTAAAGGACCATCGCTGCATGAATAGGGACTCATTATGGGCTTGCGCAATCTTGCGTTCCTATTCAGTGTACTTGAGGCACAAGTATTTAGTGTGGCAGTTCACATAAACAGGGGCGGTGTCTTCATTCATTGTCGCTCCGTGACAGATGACAGACAGTTGACGCATCTAATAAACAGTTGAGCCGTTGACGCCTGTAGCCAATTGGCGTCGAGCATAATTCAAGGGGCGGGGTTTGAGTCTCGGCAACGTTAAGTTGTTTTCATCAACTGTGTAGCGGAGAAGTGCAAGCACCGTTCGCGATGCAGACGTAAACTAACAGCTGTCGATGAGGCCGCCGCCGACAATCGACCACGGCCGGGTTTAATCACCGCGGAGAACTTTTTAAGCGAACGT